>JBBPQW010000068.1:0-52315 GCA_038092695.1 Boletus rubropictus | reverse complement strand
CATTCTAATAAGAACAGAAAATGCAGTTCCTATCATACCTGCAAATATTGAAAAAATTAAGTAAAGTGTTCCAATTTCTTTAGCATTAGTAGAAAATAGCCAATTCAAGTATAAATTAATTTACCTATTTTTTAAGTTTTTATAAATAAAACCAAACTAATAAAGCCCTTATTTTTCTAAAAATAGAATATATATAAATATTAAATTATATATATAAAAATATAATGAGTATATATCTAAAAATGTTTAATGTTTATGAAATATAAATTTTTATAACGTTATCCTTTTATGATCAGTTTTTGTAATAAATCGGAATAGAGGCGAGTCGAACACCCAAGAGTTGCCCCAGAACAATTAGCAATTGCCTTACCTTTCCAAATGATAACTATTCCTCTAGTCACGATCAAATGTTAAAGCCAAAATTTATTGTTATTTTTAATTATATATAAAATATCATATTATTGATAATCTTTATTATTCTTATTTAAAGATTAATTCAGAATAATTAATATAATCACTTTTTGTAGTCTTTACCAGATTCGAACTGGTACTATTATCGTGAAGGGATAATGTTCTACCATTATACTAAAAGACCTAATAAGATGAAAATAATAGCATAAATGTGCGAATTTTGGATTTGAACCAAAACTGACAGTTGATGAGACTGTCGTGCGGACCTTTACACTATATCGCATAGTAAGTATATAATATATATTAGATATAATTTTTATGAACACTATCATTGAAACATCTATTACAAACAAAGAGACTCGAACTCTTAAGGAATTACTTCCACTCCTGCTTAAGAGGAGATTGTTTACCAAAATTTCAACATGTTTGCAAAGTTAGATTATTTATACAGAAATAATTTTTATATTCACTTCTTTTAGTTTAAATATTAATTTTTAGTTGAGAATTTATTTAGGTGTCAAGAGGAATTGAACCTCTGAATAAGGTATTAACAGTACCCCGCAATAACCACTCTGCCATAACACCCTATTAAAAGATAAGAATGTTTGATAATTATTAGAATAAATCTATGGTAGGCGCGACTCGAACACGCTTCTTCTCCCACCCAAAGGGAGCGATTAATCCAGTTCATCTTCTACCATTTTTAAATTTAAATCTAAAATTTTTCTTAACTCTTTTAAAATAAAAATAATAAAATATTAATAATATAACCTTAATATTATAATATTAAGAATATAAACTTATTTTTATAATTATTACCTTTCTAATAAGAGACATCTAAAGTAATATTTATCCAAAAATAGATTAGAATCAGTATTTAATTAGGAGGGGAATTAAATATTAATTTGGTTTTGTTTCTGTTTTTAATTCACACATGAGAGATAATTTTATATAAATACAACTAAATAGAGAAGGATAAACATGAACCTCTTAAAGGTAATTGTTTAATTCTTATCATCGGTTTAGCATATAAAATTTGCCTTTACTTAGATATTTATTTATTAATTATTTCTCAGTATTAGCTAATTTTGTGATATATACTCTTATTACTTGTTGTAATGTAAAATAAGGTAAAACAGATTTAGACATTATAAAAATTAAATAAATTATAGCTAATAAAGCAAAAGATAATTGATTTACAAAATAAAATGGGATAAGTTGTGGCATAATATTTATAAATTTCTTCTATATTTGGCTCTTAAATGAACTATCTCTACTGTTTTTTTAATATCATTAATATTAAAAATAAAGTATAAGATAAATAATAATTTATATTTTTTAATTAAATATTTTATTAAATTTATCGTTAAATGAGATAATGAGGGTTTATTTTATTATTAAAATATAATTAAATACTATAAAATTAAATTTACTTACAATATACTGTAAAGATCTTTTTATTTTTAAATAAAATCTTGTTTAAAAATTTTAATGAGCTTTACTAAATGTAGTCTAATTCTAGAAAAGGTCTTACGTTCACCTTGTAAATATAAATTTATTCTAAGAATAAATAATTAATAAATTAAAAATGTAGAAATAATTGTATCTACACTTTTATCTTTAAAAGCTAAATTAATATTTATATTATTAATTAATATTAATAAAAATATAAATATATTATAAAAGTAGTTAATTTTATTTTTTAAAAAAATAAATTTATTATTTAAATATAAAAAGTAATAATACTATAAGAATAGCAAATTTTTTATTTATGGGTTAAGTTTACAGATGGTTCTGTAGTAAACCTGCAAAGTTTAATCATTTAAAGGTTCAATTCCTTCTTAACTCTCTAATAATTCTCTTAGTTCAATGGTTAGAACATCATTCTTCTAAAGTGTTAATTTTGGTTCGAATCCAAAAGAGAATAAATAAAATACAAATCTAAATTAGATTTAAAATATTGTCACAGTGTAAAAATGTTTTATTTAAGAATATTATTAATTATTTAAATATTAGGATAATTAATAATACTTATTTATTATATAATAAAATTTTTATAAACTTATTTATTATAACTTAACTTAATCATGATTTTAGATCATATTGTTTACAGTATTAATTATAATACTTATATAGCAATTATTCTTATTATTTATATTTTTATTGGATATTAAGAGTAGATTATGAGAATATATTTTATTTTATAAACTTAATGATAAATAATTATTTATTGACTATTATTAATATATTAATTAATTTAATTGATGTATTAGTTGTTATATTACCTATGTTATTATCAGTAGCTTTTATGACAATAATAGAAAGAAAACAATTAGCTGCACATCAAAGAAGAGTAGGTCCTAATATAGTTGGTTATTATGGGATAGCTCAACCTTTTGCGGATGCTTTAAAATTAATCTTGAAAGAAACTGTTATTCCAAGTCAATCTAATAAAGTGTTATTCTATTTAGCTCCTGTTTCTACTTTAATTTTTAGTTTATTAGGATGGGGTATTATTCCATTTGGTCAAGGATTAACATTATTTGATTTTTCATTAGGAATATTTTATACCTTAACTTTATCTTCCTTAGGAGTATATGGAATTTTATTTGCAGGATGGTCAGCTAATTCAAAATATGCCTTTTTAGGATCTTTAAGATCAACAGCTGCTATGATATCATATGAATTAATTTTAAGTTCTGCTATTTTAATTATTATTTTATTAACAGGTTCATTTAATTATAGCACTATAATTGAAGTACAACAATCAATATGGTTTATAGTACCATTATTACCAGTATTCATATTTTATTTTATCTCAATTTTAGCTGAAACAAGTAGAACACCTTTTGATTTACAAGAAGCTGAATCTGAGTTAGTAGCTGGTTTCTTCACTGAACATTCTGCAGTACCTTTTGTATTTTTCTTCTTAGCTGAATATTCTTCTATTATTTTATTTAGTTGTATAACAGCTATATTATTTTTAGGTGGATATAATTTACCTGAAATAATAATTAATGGTTCATATATAAATCTACAATCTATTGTTTTAGGTTTAAAAACATGTCTATTCTGTTTCTTATTTGTTTTATTCAGAGCTACTTTACCTAGATTAAGATACGATCAATTAATTTCTTTATGCTGGATCAACTTGTTACCTATAGCTGTTGCTTTTATTATATTAGTACCTAGTATTCTAGTAGCATTTGATATAGCACCTTACTAGAAAATACAAATTCTAATTCTCTTAATCATATTAAAGATTATATAACTATCCAAATTTTATATAACCTTAAATTTCTGTTTAATATATTATATATATTCATTTTATATTAATTATCCCTCCAATTATATATGCAATATTTGTATTAAGAAGTTAAATCAAGTCAAATTTTAATAAATATAAAATATTAAAATTTTATTAAAAGAAGTTAATTAAATATCTGTATATTGTATGTAAAAATATAAAAATAACAAATTAAATATGAATACTTAAGTTTATTTTTATAGCTTTAATAAAGCCTATAATTTAAGGGTAGAATGTTATCTTGATGAGATAATCGTAGAAGTTCAAATCTTCTTGGGCTTATATTTATTAATTATTATTGTAGAATTCAATCAAAAAAAATAAGAATAAGAAGAATTATTGTTACAGTGAATACAAATTATATTTAAAAATTTTTTATAATCTGATATAATCCAAATTTAAAAATAAAAATATTAAATTTTAGTCAGTGATTTATAATAACTGCTAATTTAATTATTACTAATAATTTAGATAATTGTTAAATTTAATTATAGAATTTATATTATAAATTATCATGAGATTACTAAAAAGTCACTCTTTACTGAGATTATTTAATTCTTATGTAGTAGATTCACCTCAACCTTCAAATATCTCATATTTATGGAATTTTGGATCTTTATTAGCTACTTGTTTAATAATTCAAATTTTAACAGGATGTTTCTTAGCTATGCATTATCAAGCACATGTAGATTTTGCTTTTAATAGTGTAGAACATATTATGAGAGATGTTAATAATGGTTGGTTAATCAGATATGTTCATGCTAATGTAGCTTCTTTCTTCTTTATCTTTGTTTATGGACATATTGGAAGAAATATCTATTATGGATCATATAAATCACCTAGAATATTAGTTTGGTCAATTGGAGTAATTATCTTAATCTTAATGATGGCTATTGCTTTCTTAGGTTATGTTTTACCTTATGGTCAAATGAGTTTATGGGGTGCTACCGTTATTACTAATTTATTAAGTGCTATTCCTGTTTTTGGTCCCGATTTAGTTGAATTAATCTGGGGAGGATTCTCAGTATCTAATGCTACATTAAATAGATTCTTTTCATTACATTATATCTTACCATTTTTATTGGCAGCTTTAGCTTTAGCTCATTTAATTGCTGTTCATACACATGGTTCAAATAATCCTAATGGTATCTCATCAAATAGTGATAGATTTGCAATTCACCCTTATTATATGTTTAAAGATCTTATTACAATCTTCTTCTTCTTCTTAGCTTTATCAGTAATGGTTTTCTATTATCCAAATTTATTAGGACATAGTGATAACTATATTGTAGCTAACCCTATGAGTACTCCTGCAAGTATTGTTCCAGAATGGTACTTATTACCATATTATGCTATTTTAAGATCAATACCTAATAAATTATTAGGAGTTTTAGCTATGTTTGGTTCATTATTAATCTTATTAATTTTACCTATTGTAGATGTATCAAGACAAAGAGGTTCTCAATTTAGACCTGCCATGAAAGTAGCTTTCTGGTTCTTTGTTTTTAACTTTTTCATTTTAATGTGGATTGGTTCACAACACCCTAATGAACCTTTCGTATTTATTGGACAAGTGTCCACATTCTTCTATTTTTCATGGTTTATAATAATTATACCTATAATAGGTTTAATTGAAAATACTTTAATAGATATAGCTACAGAATAAAACATAAAAATGAATTTAAAAACTAATATTTGCATATATTTATAAATTTATATAATACTCCCTCCTTATTAAAATAATCTAGAAATAAAGAATAAAACTTAATTATAAAATAATTCTGAATAAAAAAAATTAAAAGAAGTATATAATATAATTTTATTTATATTATTCTTAAGCAATCTACTAAAAACAGAAATATGATGTGTTTTATTAGATATAATAATATATATTTATATTTATTAAATATTTATATATTAACATTAAAATAATTAACTTTCTCTCAGTATTGATTATATTTAATAGGTTAAATATTATACTATTCTATTAATTAATATTAATTTTATAAAGTATTTATAGCTAATTTTCATATTTAATTAAAATAAATTATAAAATGTTTTATAATATGATTAAAGTTAAAATTATTTAAATATTTATTTATTTATTCTCTTTAATTTTCGTAGAATGTTATTTTTGTTTATTTAAATTTATAATTTTGGTAAAATTTTAACTTATTATGGTAAAATCACATAATTTTCAATTCTTCCCTTATCATTTAGTAGAAATTTCTCCATGGCCTATAGTATTAAGTTTTGCTTTATTAAATTTAACAATTGGAGCTGTAATGTATATGCAAGGTTATTATTCTGGTGATCTTATCTTAGAATTAGGATTCATATTAACTTTAGGTGGTATGAGTTTCTGGCTTAGAGATGTAGGAAATGAAGCTACTTTAGGAGGACATCATACAAAACAAGTTAAAAAAGGTTTAGAAATTGGATTCTTACTTTTTGTTGTTAGTGAAGTGTTTGTTTTCTTAAGTATTTTTTGGGCTTTCTTCCATGCTAGTTTATCTCCTGCTATTGAGATAGGAGGAGTATGGCCCCCTCAAGGAATAACACCTTTAAATCCTTTTGCAATACCTTTATTAAATACAATATTATTAGTCTCTTCAGGAGCTTTTGTAACTTATGGACACCATGCATTAATAAATGGTAACAGAAAAGATACTTTAAGAGGATTAGAATTAACTGTTTTATTTGCTGTTCTTTTCACTTACTTACAATATTTAGAATATGCTAATACATCTTTCTCAATATCAGATTCAGTATTTGGAAGTGCTTTCTACTGTTCAACTGGTTTACATGGTATCCATGTAATAGTAGGTACTATATTTATCTTAGTACAATTAGTTAGAACTATAAATTATCATTTAACAAATACTCATCATCAAGGATGTGAATCAGCTATTTTATATTGGCATTTTGTTGATATAGTATGGTTATTTTTATTTATTACTGTATATTACTGGGGAGGATTATAATTATAATGTTTATAACAGAAATAAAAATAATTACTTTTTAATTAATATAAGCTTACTTCTCTTTACCTCAGTTTAAAACTTTTACTAATTTAATAGATTAATATAATTAAATAAGAATAATTATAATAAATCTAATAAATTTGATAAATAGATGCAAAATGAAAAATGAGATATGAGAGAATATTTGTATTATTAACTTCTCAAATTATTTCAATATATTTATATTAAAAAAAAAATAATTCGATATAAAATTTTAATCACCATTCTTTCGATTCGAAATTATAAAATAAGTAAAGTTAATAAAACTTATTTTATTTAAAAAGTGAACTTTATATATTTTATGCATTTTATATTTAAAATATAAATTTACTTTTTCAATTATTTATTAAAATAATTAGATTAAACAGTCAAATTATTAGATAAATAATTAGTTTTATTAAATGTCCTTAAGGGTAATAAAGCTTTTATTTTACTAATGAATCTATCAATATTATTATTTTTAATCGGTATTTTAGGATTTATTTTAAATAGAAAAAATATAATCTTAATGATTATTGCTATAGAGATTATGCTTCTTGCTGTAACTTTATTAGTTTTAATAAGTTCCTTTGGATTTGATGATAATATAGGTCAAACTTTCAGTATATATATTATCTCAATAGCTGGAGCTGAATCAGTGATAGGTTTAAGTATTTTAGTAGCTTTTTATAGATTAAGAGGAAATATTTCTATTAGATCTTAAAATTTAAATGTATTTATCAATTTTAATTTTTCCTTTATTAGCATCTTTTGTTTCTGGATTTCTGGGTAGAAAAATAGGTATAACAGGATCTCATATTATAACATGTACTTGTTTATCTATTTCTTCTCTATTAGCGACAATAGCATTCTATGAAGTTGGTATATGTGGTTCTCCTGTTTCAGTATATTTATTTAATTGGGTAGATTCAGAATTTATGTCTATTTCCTGGGAATTCTTATTTGATCAATTAACTGTATCTATGTTTATACCTGTATTATATATATCAACATTAATTCATATATATACAACTTCTTATTTAGCTGAAGATCCTCATAATCAGAGATTCTTTTCTTATTTATCTTTATTCACTTTTTTCATGTTATTATTAGTTTCAGGTGCTAATTTTTTTGTAATGTTTATAGGTTGGGAAGGTATTGGAGTAGTTTCTTATTTATTAATTAATTTCTATTTCACTAGAATTCAAGCAAATAAAGCTGCTATTTTAGCTTTAACTATGAATAGAGTTGGGGATATGGGATTAAGTTTAGGATTCTTTGCAATATTTGCCTTATTCGGATCTGTTGATTATTCAACAATTTTTAGTTTAGCCCCTTTTATGAATGAAACAGCTATTACTATAATTAGTTTATTATTATTAATGGGAGCTATGGCTAAATCTGCTCAAATTCCTTTACATTCTTGGTTACCTGGATCTATGGAAGCTCCTACACCAGTTAGTGCTTTATTACATGCTGCTACACTAGTGACAGCTGGTTTATATTTATTAATTAGATCCTCTGCTATTTTAGAATTTAGTCCTACTGCTTTATTAGTTATAACTTTAATTGGAGCTAGTACAGCTTTCTTTGCTGCTACTTGTGGATTAGTACAAAATGATTTAAAAAGAATAATCGCTTTCAGTACAATATCTCAATTAGGATATATGGTTATGGGGGTAGGTTTAAGTCAATATAATGTAGCCTTAATGCATGTAGTTAACCATGCTTTCTTTAAAGCATTATTATTCTTAGGAGCTGGAGCTGTAATTCATAGTTTCGCTGATGAACAAGATATTAGAAAAATGGGAGGTTTAATAAAATTCTTACCATTTACTTATACAGCTATGTTAGTTGGTTCTTTATCTCTATTAGCTACACCTTGGTTAACAGGTTTCTATAGTAAAGATTTAATAATAGAATTAGCTTATGGACAATACAGTTTTTCAGGTATTTATGCTTATATTTTAGGTAGTTTAACTGCCGGATTAACAGCTTTTTACTCATTCCGATTAATAAGTTTAGTATTCTTAACTGTTCCAAATGGTATTAAAAATGTTTATTTAAATTCTCATGAATCTAATTTTGCTGTTATTATTCCTTTATTTATTTTAGCTTTATTTAGTATATTCTTTGGATTTGCTTTCTCTGATTTATTTGTTGGAGTGGGTACAGATTTCTTTGCTAATTCTATTTTCATTAATCCTAATAACATCTCTATTATTGAAGCTGAATTTAGTTTACCTTTAATAATTAAATTATTACCTACTGTATTATCCATATTAGGTGCTACAAGTGCTATATTCTTATATCATGTATATCCTAATTTTATAGTTAATTTAACTGATTCTGCTTTAGGTAAAAAATTCTATACTTTCCTTAACGGGAAATACTTCTTTGATGTAATTTACAACAATTATATCATTTCAGCTGGATTATTAACTGGGAATATTATATCTAAAGTCTTAGATAGAGGTGTAATTGAATTATTAGGTCCTTATGGTTTAGCTTCATCATTAGAAAATTCTGCTAAGAATATTGCTAAATTAGATACTGGAATTATTACTACTTATTCTTTATATATAACTATCGGAATATTATCATTAGTTTTCTTAGTATTCGCACCATTATTATTTGATACTTATATTATATCTGAATTTAGATTAATTGTTATCTATATATCAGCTTTATTCTTTTCTTTATTACCAAGTTTATCTAATAAACATTAATATATAAAAACCCCAAAATTGTGTTTACTAATTTTAAAATATTAATCATTTAAACTTATATTATAAATAAAAAATATTTAAATATTAAAATAAATGATTATATTAAATATTTAAAAATGTAAAAATATTTATTTATTAAAGTAATGTTTATCTACTAAAATACTACATTTAGGAAATAAAAAAATACACACAATAAATAAGAAAGAGCTAAATAAAAAGAAAGATGTTAACTTTATTATTAATTACGCCTATAATAGGATCTCTATTTATTTTATCTATTCAAGAAAACACTTTAAATAGTAATTCGAAAATGAGAACTATTGCTATTACCACTTCTTTAGTTAATTTTGTAATTTCTATTTTTTTATGGATAAATTTCGATGCTAATACAACTCAGTTTCAATTTGTTTCTGAATTTGATTACTTAACTTTTGGTCATTTTAATTTTGGTGTTGATGGAATATCTTTATATTTTGTATTATTAACTACTTTCATTACTCCTATTGCTATCATTTCTAATGCTTATAATATTAATTCTAACTTGAAATTCTTTTTAATTGCTTTCTTAATATTAGAAACTTTACAATTAGCTTTATTTTTAGTGTTAGATTTATTATTATTTTATATTTTCTTTGAAAGCGTATTACCTATTTTATTTATTATAATAATTGTTTATGGATCTGGAGAATTTAGATTTAGATCAGCTAATTTATTTTTCTTATATACGTTATTTGGATCTTTATTTATGTTATTAGCTATTTTACAAATTTTTAATTTTGCAGGTACTACAGATTTCCAATTATTATCATTAGTTGAGATTAATGCAGATGCACAAAAAATTTTATGGTTAGCTTTCTTCTTAGCTTTTGCTATTAAAACTCCTTTATGGCCTTTCACTGGTTGGTTATATAGAGCTCATGCTGATAGTCCTTTAGCTGGATCTATTTTATTAGCTGCTACTATATTAAAGTTTGCTACATATGGTTATATTAGAATTTTAATTAATTTATTACCTGATGCTACATATTATTTTGGTCCTTTAGTTCAAACTATTGCTATTATTACTTTAATTTATGCATCTTTGACTACAATTATTCAACAAGATACTAAAACTCTTATTGCTTATTCAAGTATTGCTCATATGAGTGTAGTTATTTTAGGTTTATTCTCTAATAATATTCAAGGTATTGAAGGTGCGATCTTATTAGCTTTAGCTCATGGATTTGTATCTCCTGCTTTATTCATTTGCGTAGGTGGAATTATTTATGAAAGAACAGGTACTAGAATTATTAAATATATAAGAGGTTTAGTAAATTATATGCCTATTTTCACTATATTATTCTTTATATTTACATTATGTAATACTGGGATCCCTTTAAGTTTAAATTTCTTAGGTGAACAATTATCTTTAATTGGAATATGGGAAGTTAATCCTCTAATATCAGCATTAGGAGCTACTAGTATAGTATTCTCTGCATGTTATTCTATTTTCTTATATAATAGAATATCATATGGTACTTATTCACCTAATATGAATAATGTAATTGTATTAGATATTACTAGAAGAGAATTTATTATTTTAGTTTCTTTATTAATTCCTACAATATTATTAGGGATATTCCCTAATGTCTTATTAGACTCAATACATGTCTCAGTATCAACTATATTATATAATATATAATATATGATATAATAAATATATAATCATCTTATTACGACTTCAATATTATTCATTATTTTAGTTATGAGATTATTAATTCATTTGAATTTATAAGATTTTATTTATTTAATTTTCTCCCCTCCTTACTTATTAGTAATATTATAGTTATTTGTATTAATAATTATAAATTAGATAATTGTTAAAGATACTCTTTTTAAGTATTAAAATTTAAATTTAAATTTAATTCAAATCTAAATAATGAAATTAATTTATCTATTAAATAGTATTTATTTTTTTATAAAATAAATAAAAGTCCAATAATGAAATCATTCTCAGTTCTAAGATATAAAGTTTAAGAAAAATTTTTTAATAATGTAATAAAAACTTTGTTTTTTTAACATAAAAGTATGAGCAGACAATATAATAAAAATTATATTAAGGATACAATTTTATATTAATATAATTAAATTATTATTCAATTCTTAAAATTTAATAAGTATTGGAATTTTAGCTTTTATTTTAATAATTTTTATATTGTATCGTATCCCATATATTAACTTTAGAATATTAGAATATAAAGGATTATAAAATAAGTAAATAAAGTGAAAATATCTATATATTAATAATAGATGTTTATGCACTTTGTTTATATTTTTCGAATATGTTTAATTAGGTTAGTAAAATAACTCAAAATTTTATCAAATAAACCAAATTGGGAAATAATCAAAGTAAAATCAGTAAAGTAATACCTTTATTTTATTCAAGTTTAAAACAAAAATTATCTCTATCTCTGTCTATGAATCAAAAATATAAAGGTACTGAACATTCTCCTTCATATGTAATGGGTAATTTTAAGGGTTTCTTAAAAAATAGTTCTAAAACCAAAATGACATTTTTCAGAAGAAAATTAAAAAATTTACAATTTTATAGTAAACAAATAAAAAATTTTCAAAAAATAACTAATTCTTTAGATTTAGTAAATGTCACTAAAGCACAATTAAATACACAATCTGAAATAAGCCTAAATTCTAGAATAAATAATGTAAGCAAAATTAATGAGAATATGATAAATAAATATATTGATAATAATATCATTAAAAATATAAATTTTCCTTTAACTTTATTAGTTAATAATAATTTTAATAATAATATTAAAAATATTAATTATATAAGATTAATAAGTAAATATTCTCCTGATTTAGCTGTAAGTAAAAATAATATTTATAAATTTAATATAAATAATACTAGATTAATAAAAAATATTTATACTTTATTACATTCAGCCTTTATCTCAATGCAATGTTTAATAAGTCAACCAAGAATATCTTATATAAATGATAAAATATGTATACAATTATTTTTTTATCCAGATGTTAAATTATCTAAACATATGAAAGCAAAATGGAGTCAAAATATAATTAATAAGTTATTAAATAAATTAGATTATAAAACTAAAAAAGAAATTACAAGATTATTTAAATCAACCTATTTTAATTCAAAACAAAAAATTATCAAATTATTTAATAAATTAAATTTCAATGCTCAAAAAGAAGTAATAACAAATTTTACTATGCCTTCAAAACAAATTAAAAAAATAATTGATATTATAATAAAAAGAAATGAATCATTAAAAATGTCAGATATTCAAGCACAAAAAATCCTTATAAGAATATTTAATAATGCATTTATTAACTATAATAAACCTATTCATTACTCTGAAGATAATTCTAATATCAATAAATTACAGAATAATTCTATCTTCTTAAAGATTTATAATCAGAAATTACAGATTTTAGCTCAATTATTAAGTAAAATTTTTAATAAACCTGTGCAATTAGAATTAATTAGATTACATTATCCTTTCTATGATCCTAATATTATTGTTAATTTATTCTCTTATTTATCTGAAAATTTAAAAATTAGAAGATTATTAGGTAAAATTTCTAAATCTGCTTTAATTACTAAACCTACTGCTAATATTCAAAGAAAAAGATTCTCAGTTATACCTGGTTATTTAACTGGATTAACTTTCAAATTTGCTGGAAGATTTCCAACACAAAAAATAGTACCAAGAAAAACAGTAAAAACTGAAAAAATAGGAAGTTTAGCTAGAAAAAAAGCAGTATTAGTTGAAACAGCCAGATTTTCAAATAAAAATAGAAGAGGTTCATTTAGTATATCTGTCTCAACAGGATTACATTTAAATAATTTTTTAAAATAAAGAAATAATTAGTTTTATTAAACTCTTATAATTTATATGTTTTATATGAATCATATTAACTTTTTATTGAAATCTTTTGAGGAATTTGATTTTTAGATTTAATTCAATTTACTTATTAATCCCCTGTTATTATTTTATATTATTATACGCAATTAATAGCGATTAAATACTTATATTTAGATATACATATATTTATAAGTACGTGAATATATGTAATATAAAAGAATTTATACTATATATATTTAGGTTGTTACTTATTGATTCTTGTTCATAAGGAACTCTGCCTTTAGTTAGTCTGAATAAAACTAAATTTAAGGTCACAAATTCTAGGTAAAACCTACTTAAATATGAAGAAACTAATAATATTTAAGGAATTCAGCCTTTAGTTGTAAGATACAATATTTTACGAACGGTAAAACGTAGGCATAAAATTTAAAATTAATATATGAAAATTTTATTATTAAACATTTTAGCTTTTGGTGCTATTTTTTCTAGTTTATTAGTTATAACTTCTACTAATCCTGTATTAGCTGTTATATTTTTAATTTCAGTTTTCTTTAATATTGCTGGTTATTTAATTTTATTAGGTGTCGAATTTATAGGTATCTCATATATTTTATTATATGTTGGTGCTATTACAGTATTATTCTTATTTGTAATAATGATGATTAATATAAAATTAACAGATATTTTAGAAACAGGATCTCAATATACACAAAATTTACCATTAGCATTAGCTATTGGTTCTTTATTTGTTTATTTAATTTTTAGTATATTACCTTTCCAAATTAATAATGTCTCTATTATCTCTATGTTCTTTGATTTAACTAATATTATTAATAGTTTATTCTTAACAGAGAATAATTCATCTTTAGTTAAAGTATTAACTACATTTAACCCATCTACAGCTGATTTAACTATTACTAACTTTTTACAAATTGAAGCTATAGGACATAATTTATATACATATGGTGCAGCTTTATTATTAATCTGTAGTATATTATTATTATTAGCAATGGTTGCTACTATCTTCATATCAAGAAAATCTAAATTCTAATATTATAAAAATATATAATACAATATTAAGAATCTCATTAGAGTTACTAATTAAGTAAAGATGATAATTAGTGTAGAAAATTTTATTTAACAAAGATAACAATAGATTAAATATTTTTAATCCCCTCCAATTTTTAGTTATTATTATTATTAAAAATATAATAGTAATATTATATTAGAAACTTTATATTAAGGTTATATATTATTATTTTAAATTTTTATACATTATAAAGATAAAAGTATAAAGAAAATATAAATTAAAATTTAATTTATAATAAAATTATTATAAATGAGATTAGAATATAATTATATAAGGGTATTTAATGGTTTAATGGGGTTTATTAGTTTATTAATATTAATTGTGGCTATTGCCATTCCTTCTATTAGAATGAATTTGTCTCCTAATTTATTTATTCGGTTAACTGCTATTATATTTATTTATGCCGCAGGTTTATCTTTCAATTCCTTATATATTCAATCAATTGAATCAGGTTTAGGTATATATAGTGGTTTATTCCATGTAACAGTTACATCACAATTAATAGATATCTTTATATATATTACAGCTGCTTTAATATTAACAGCTTGGCCAATATTTAATAAACATCTATTAAAAAATAGTTACAAAAATAATTCTAATTTTAATTTAGAAATAGAGAAATTAAGTTATGTAAATAATCCAGCAACTGAATATTCTTTAATAGTTATATTCAGTAGTTTAGGATCTTCATTATTATTATCATCCTCAGATTTTATCTCAATGTACTTAAGTTTAGAATTGCAATCCTTTGGAGTATATATCTTAGCTACTTTATATAGAGACTCAGAATCAGCTACTGCAGCAGGATTAAAATATTTCTTATTAGGTGGATTATCATCTTGTGTGATACTATTAGGAATAGCTTTAATTTACTCCTATTCAGGTATTACTAATTTTGAATCTTTATATACTTTAAGTTCTGCTATACATGCTTTTGCATTTAATGAACCAGTTTCATTAGGTATAATATTAGGAATTATATTTATTTTCTTAGGTTTATTATTTAAAATAGCAGCAGCTCCATTACATAATTGGGCTCCTGATGTTTATGATAATAGTCCGACTATAGTTACTATATGGTTAACTATAATGCCTAAAATTTCAATAATATTCTTACTATTTGAAATGATAAATGGATTAAATTTATCAACTTCTTTATTAGTATTTGAAAGTGTTAATTTCATACCAGTATTTTTCTTAAATTTTGCTAATTATAAAATAGTAGAAATTAAACATTTATTATTATTAAGTGCTTTATTTTCTTTAATTATAGGAACAGTAGTAGGATTATCACAAATAAGAATAAAAAGATTATTAGCTTATAGTACTATTTCTCATGTTGGATTTATTTTAATTGCTTTAGCTATAAATTCAGCAAGTTCAATAGAAGCTTTATATTTCTATATAATTCAATATAGTTTAACAAATTTAAATGTATTCTTAATCTTATTAGCATTTGGATATGTTATTAATAAAAATAATTTAATTAATAATAATTTAATTAATTCGGATATTCAGTTTATATCTCAATTAAAAGGACAATTCTTCCATAATCCTATTTTAAGTTTAAGTTTAACTATTTGTTTATTCTCAATGGCTGGGGTACCACCTTTAATTGGTTTCTTCTCTAAATACTATGTATTATATTCTGCTATTGAGAGTGAATTTTATTTTATGGCTATTGTTGCTATATTAACTAGTGTAATAAGTGCATCATATTACATAAAAATAATAAGAGTATTACATACAGAAGAAACAAATACTAACTCAAATAATACAGAAAGTAATGAATTAGTACTAAATAATTTTCATAGTTTCTTAATATCTAGTTTAACATTAGGAATATTATTATTCTTAATTAAACCAACAATAATTTTAAATAGTGTACAGTTACTATCAATATTATTATTTGATACAAATAATATCTCATGAATAACAATATAATGACATTATTTATTGTGGTGCCTTTATTAGCTTTACTGTTATTAGGTTTAAATCTATTATTAGCACCTAAAAATGCTTATGAAGCTAAAACCTCTGCTTATGAATGTGGTTTCTTAGCTATTGAAGGACAAACTAGATCAACTTTCCAAATTCATTTCTATATTGTAGCAATGTTATTCTTAGTTTTTGATTTAGAAATTTTATTATTATTCCCTTTAGCTGTAACTTTATATCAAGTAAGTACATATGGTTTTGTAATAGGATTAATCTTCTTTTTAGTATTAACTATTGGATTCGTATTAGAAATAGGATCTGGTGCTATCTCTTTAACTAATACTCAAGAATAATCTTATTATTTATTTTTATCTTTTTTAATTTTATTATTGGAGTTATCCTCCCCTCCTTTTTAGATTGATTCAATTTTTAATAACTTTAATTTTAATGAATAACTATCTGAATTATTAAAATTTAAATTATTATTCTAAAATTCTAAATCTAACTTAAAAGAAGTTTATATGATAATTTCTTTTTAAGGAGAGGTGATCCGATTGGTAATGGTGGTTCTCTGTAAAAGAATTGGTCTTAGACCACATTAGGTTCGATTCCTAAACTCTTCAATTGTAAATATTTAGATTAATATTATTAAGAGAATATATATTTATATAAATAGAATAAAGATATTATAAACAGATATTTTATTACATATAATAATATTCCTATTTTTGTAAGACTGTAGCATAATTGGTTAATGCAGTTCGCTCATAATGGATATTATAAGGGTTCAATTCCCTTCGGTCTTAGAATAATAAAGCTAGAAAGGGTACTTGGTCGAGTCTGGTTTATGGCGCTCGTCTTGAAAACGAGTACTCCAAAAGAGTCGTCGGTTCAAATCCGACAGTGCCCGTTTTATGAATAATTAAATAAAATTTTTCTAATTCAATAAAAAAAATAATAATACAATTATTCAATTTTTATTTTAAAAGAGATATAAAATATTGTGAAAAACAAATATAATAAGACAATTAAAAAAAATTAATTGTTCAATTTTTAAGTAAGAATTTAATTTTGGTTCCGATTGAACGTTATTCAGTAGTTTTAAGACATGCAAATCGTTATTTCTGATAGTAAATTTAAGTTTATTCTAAGAAATAAGGTGTAGAGGTGAGTATAGTAAATAAGATACCCTATAAGTCTTCATAAATAGGAGATAATTAATCAGAAAAGAAAATAAAATAGTCTTAAAAATTTTATGAGTATTTTCGTATTATATTAATCTAACATTAAGATAATTTAATGAATATTATTAATATAATTATTACTAATATTATTATTTTTATAATTATTATTATTTGACTAATTAAGCATATTAATAAATTTTTATAATTATGTTAGGAATAAATGATTAAGGTTAAATTAGCTATTTTTCTTTAAAAAGGAATTTTTCTGCTTTAGGATTCTATTTACTTTGATTATGATAGTTGGTAGAGGTAACGGCCTACCAAGTCTACGATCAAAAGCCAAGTTTGATAGAACATATGGCCACATTGGGAGTGAAAATACCCCAAGTAATATAAAATTACCTGCAGTCAAGAATATTAGTCAATGCTCGCAAGAGTGAACTAGCTAACTGAAATCTTAAATTTAAATTTAAGATAAGGTAAGAGAAAATAATGATATTATCTTACTATTAGTGTCGTCTAAATTTGGTGCCAGAAGACTCGGTAAGACCTTAGACACAAACGTTAATCATCATAATCAGGCGTAAAGGGTGTGTAGGCGGCTTTAAATAAATATAATTAAATTATTATAACAATAATAAATTCTTATAGCTAAATAAATTATATTCTAATTAAAGCTAGAATCTAAAAGAGGGTAAGCTAAACAACTTAATTAATTGGGATTGACAACTTATAATAATGAGGAGTACTAATGGTTAAAACTATTTATCTACTTAAGATTGACGCTCAGAAACGAAGGGGAGACTAAGAAACTTAGATTAGAGACCTAATTATCTCTCTCAGTCAACGATGAATGGTAGTTATTAAAAATTAAAATATAATAAAATAATTTATAATTATATTTATTATATAGGTATTAGTGACGAGGTTAACACGATGACCATTCCGCCTTGTTAGTAAGACTGCAAAGTTGAAAACAAAAAAATTAGTCGGTCTTGAAGCAAACGAAGTGAAGCATGTTATTTAATACGATAATCCGCGTAAAATCTTACCAGTTCTTGTATATTCTTATTGTGGATTATTTTAATTGAATAGTTATTGAAAAGCAATTTTCCATATCTTTTTTATTTCTTAATTTTATAGTTAGAATACAGGTGTTGCATGGCTGTCGTCAGTCCGTGTCGTGAGAAGTTTGGTTAAATCCGTAAACGGACGAAATCCCTAGTATTAATTTATACATAATACATAATAGTGTTGATAAGATGCTAGTTGGGGCTAAGACAAGTCATTATGGCCCTCATGAACTGGGCTATAGACGTGCCACAAAAACTTTAACAAATTGATGCAATTCTGTCCTAAATTAACTTAGAAACTTAAACTTTCTGAATTAAAAAGGAGTAAGGAGGAGCTAATCATTAAATAAAGTTAACTATTAAATTAGTTGAATTGTCATCTGAAACTCGGTGGCATGAAAAAGGAATTTCGAGTAATCGTTGATCATTACGCAACGGTGAATTAAGCATTCAGGATGAACTAACCGTCTGTCGCTGGGAAGGAGCTTGATTCTAAGGAAGATGTGCATTGTTCCTATTTTCTTATTTTCAATCTATTTGATAGAAAATATAAAGTTAAATTTATATAAGTATTCAAATAATAATTATAAGTATTTTAAATACTTAATTAATTAGTACAAAGTTCAATTTTAAATTATTTTTTAATTCAAAATTGAAGTATTAGTTTAAGAATAGATTTTCCTTAAATGGAAAAATAGTATACGCTTATTGACTATTTGAATATATTATTAATCAATAGTAACATATATAATAATATATAATTCTGATCTAATCTAAATTATAAACGTGATTGTTAAGAAAAAACTGAACCCATCGAATTAAATTGAGTAACATCTCAAAAGTCATAGCAAGGTAGCCGTACTGGAAGGTGCTGCTGAAAAATAATACGAAGAGTATATAACCCCCCCTCCTTTTTATATGTTTTTTGAATTTTAACTAAATATATAAATTATATCTTAATTTTCTTTAATTACTAAAATAAACTAAATTTAAAATTTTATTTTATATTTATTGGTTTATTAAATAAATTTATGTTATCAATTTTAGGGAGTTAGCTGAGTGGATTAGCAGTAAATTTACACTTTACAGACAGAGTTTCGATTACTCTACTCCCTATATTAATAAGACTTAAGAAAGTATTTACAAATGTTATTTTATTTAATAAATATTAAAATTCTAATTATACTAGCATATTAATTTAATTTTATATTAACAAGTATGCCGTAATTTGAGGTAACCGGGTAAATCTTAGGCATTTATGCTAATAGCACTTAAGAGTTCGAATCTCTTTACTTGTAAATTATAAAACAACAACACAAAACTATACTAAACACAATCTGAGGTCTAATCACAATTATTCTAATTGTATAAGACATCTTTAGCTAAATGGTATAGCATTTGTCTTCGAAACAAGAGATTATTGGTTCAATTCCAATAAGATGTACTATTTTTCTAAATTAACTCCCCCCATTTTGTATATAAGGATTAATTATCTTTTATTAAAGGTTAAAATACCTTTTAAATGTCATGAACAGATAAATAAATATGAACAATTCAATTTTATTACAATTAAAAAACTTAATTAATAATTTAGATAAAACAAAAAATTTAAAAACTAAATTAGAAATTTGACATGAAATTAATAGATTGAAATCACAATTAACTGAATTCTTAGAATTAGAACATCAAGCAATTGAATCTAAATATCAAGCTGTTACAGAAAGTAAAATTACAGATATCAATAGACAAGTTGAGAAAGCAAGTAACAGAGGTAACTTAGGATTGATTATTTCTATTTATTAGGTAGAGAAGCTTTCATTAAAGATTCAAATTATTTATAATTTCTGTATAAATTTTTGTTAGATATAGTTGGAAATTTAGATACAGATGATAGAATAATTGCTAGATTCTTAATCCAAATGTCTGATACAACTGCTAGAACTTTAAATAACACTGAAATATTAGTAAATACTCCAGAATGTTTAAATAGTTTTAAAGAAATTATTAAATATAATCTTAATAATATTTATAGCCATTATTTAACACATGATGAAGAGAATATGATCTTAGGTTTTGTAATGAGATATCAAATATTATAATCCAGAAAAAATATTTCCGAAACTGTAACTAAAAAAGCTATCGAAATTCAAAAAGGTAGAAACTTGAGAACAGTTAAAATTCTAAATATTAATTATCCTTTAGCAACCAATACTATAGATTTCGGTAATATTCAATATAAAGAAAAGAATTTAATAATAGTTATAGATGAAACTAAAAATCTTAAATTTTAATTTGATAGAATTGAAAATTATCAAACTATGAAAGTTTATAAAAATAATAAATTAATGAATACTTAGTTGATTCTTTTATTGATTTAGATAATAATTTATTCAAAAGAACTGTAAAGAACTTATCATATTATATTAAAGATGGTAAAGTAATTATAAAAACTAAAGAATATTCACCTAAATTTATTAGTAATTCTAAAATTGATAAAACATTTACTGATAATATTTATACAGGAGATATTGAAACTTTAACTAAAGTTGATTCAAACGGCAAAAGAGATTTTGAGCCTTATTCTGCTGCTTTCTTTGATGGTACTACAAGTAAAAATTCTTTTTTAACTGACTTCAATAATTGGAATGAAATGATGAATAAATATTGGAAAGATTTATTCTCTTTAAAATTAAAAAATGTTGATCTTTACTTTCATAATTTATCTGGCTTTGATGTAAACTTCATATTTAAACCTTTATTAAATATGAAGGGGGTTAAATCTGATATTGTGTTAAGAGAAGATAAATTTATTAAAATTAAAATTCTTTATGGAGATTCAAATATTAATATTAAAGATAGTTTCTTATTATTACCAGGATCATTAATGAATTTATCAAAAGCTTTTAAGATTGAAACTCCTAAAGAAATATTTCCTAGAAAATTATTTGAATCTTAGACATTTCCCGCTGATTTTATATCTAATGTGGTTCCTAATTAGAAATATTTTAATCATTCCGAAGTTTCTTTAGAAGATTATATTAAATATTCGGAAGGATTTAAAGGTAAATCTTGGTCATTGAAGAATGAAACTTTAAAATATGTGGATATTGATTGTATAGCTCTATATCAAATTTTAATTAAATTTGGTAATATAATCTGTGAGAGATGGAGTATTAATATTCATACAACTCCTACTTTACCAGCATTATGTTTTAAAATTTATAAAACTCATTATATGCCTAAAGATACTATCCCAATAATAACAGGAATTCCATATAGAGATATTAAACAATCTTATACAGGCGGATCTACTGATATGTATATTCCTTATGGAGAAAATGTTTGGTGTTATGATATTAATTCATTATATCCAACCGCTATGAAACAATTCAAATGTCCGGTTGGCAAATTTAAATCTGTTACAAATTTAAATAATTTATCTCTCTTAGAATTAGAAAATGTATTACAAAGAAAATTATTTGGGTTTATTGAAGTTGAAATTGATTGTCCTAAAAATGTATTACATCCTATATTGCAAATCAGAAGAGAAATATCTTCTAATTCTCCTAGAACTTTGTCACCTGTTGGAACTTTCAAAGGATGGTTTCATACTGAAGAAATCTTAGAAGCTATAAAATTAGGTTATGAAATTCAAATAATCTCTGGATATTTCTTCGAGGAAGCCGAAATTTATAATGAATATATAAATGATCTATATGAAATTAAGATGGAAGCAGATAAAAATAAAGATCGGGTATGGAGATTAATTAGTAAAAATTAAATGAATAGTTTATATGGCAGATTTGGAATGGATCAATATTTAATAAATAACGTTGTAATTGATAAAGATGATGCTTTAGTAGAAAATTTGTTTGATAGAGCTGAATTAGATGATATAGTCGAATTAGATGATAAATTATTGAACCAATATTTACCTAAAGAATTCAATACTTATTCATACCAAGAAAACTTAGAATTAGATATTTCTGTTGCTATTGCTTCATCTGTAACTGCATATAGTAGAATTATCATGGGTAAATATAAAAACACTGAAAATTATAACTTACATTATACTGATACCGATAGTTTATACATAAGCTTTAAATCAGAATTAGATAAAGAAATGTTTGAACAAGCATATGTTGATCCTTTAAAATTAGGATATTTAAAAATAGAAAATCCTAAAATTAATGATAATTATTTACCCTATGAAAGATTCTATTTTTTAGGACCTAAATTTTATGTTGGAATCTTAAATAACCAAATAGATTTCTCAAGTAAAACTAAAATTAGAGGATTACAAAAATCTTATAGATCGTTAATACATGAAGATAAAATTAAATCCTTATTAGAATATAATAGAAAACCTATATCCATCGAAACAATGAAATGGTATAAAGATTTCTCAAATTCCAAAATAAATTTAAATCAAAGACCTTAGAAATTAGATATCTCAATAAATAAAAGATCTTTAATTTATAAATATAATTCTCCTGAAGAAATAAAATTAAGAAATACATTCCCTTTAATTATGAAGGATAATAAATTCGATTATAAGGGAGAATATTTACTTAAAGAAGGAAAATTGTATAAATAAATTTAAATATAGAATATTAGGATAGTCCGTCTAATAATATCTGTTCAACTCTTATTAGAATCGATCAAAGTAGGAAAAATATATATATTAAAAATTAAATATGGAAAATTTGATTAAAAATCCTTTATATCCCTATAACCTTTTCTAAAAATAAAAAACACTCAAAATAAAAAAATACTTTAACACCTCTCCTACTGAAGGGGATTTAATTATTTATCTGAAATGTGAATTTCATATTTAGAAGCCTCATTCTTTAAGTTCTTTTCTTGAAAATTTCTAAAACTACCGTTCAAATTATTATATAATTTATATTTTGGTTTAAAATTTTTTGTTTTAAAATAAAAAAAAGGTTCAGTTAAAACCCCTGAATTATCTCAAATTTGTATTTTAATTTTAATTTGTTTAATATTAGGATTTAACTTCAAAATTACTTCAAAAATAGTCTCAACAATTTCGGCAGGGTTGAAAATTTTAGTAGCAATTATTCTTTTTTTCATATTATTTAAAATTGACTATGGAATTGACCACTTTAATATATAACATATTTCTTTTAAGTATAATATATAACAAAAATTTCAAATTGAGATATTTTAGATAAATTCAAATTTTTTAAAAGATTAGTCAATTTCTGATTTATATGCTCATAATAATAAGATTTTTTCATTTTATTTGGTCTATCTTTGCCGTAAAAATATTTTTTTAAAAGTTTATTATCGTTGTTGTAAAAACCTATAATAATTTTAATTTGTTTTACTTCCGGATAGTAGACAGAAATTAAATCTTCATAGATCAAATCAATTAAATCTTCCATATAAAATTTTAATCTTTTTATATTCATTTTCTCGTGTCTATATATGTTTTTGTTCATTTTACTTTGTTTAATTTTGACTATGGAATTGACCGTTATTAGTTTAACCTCGTTTCGGAGATGGGGGGAGTTTAGGTATCGAACCTAATGCGATTAAAGGGCTAAAACAATAAAACCTTTAAAGCTATCTTTTTTGAGGTTAATATCTATAAATCACTTCCATAGAGCTAACTCCCCTAATAAAAATTTAGTTATATCGGTTGTTCAAAATATTTAGAATTAATTTTAACTGTGACTTTATATTAAACAATTAGAAATTAATTGTTGTATTGTATTGTTTTCGCAATTTGTTATATCTTCTTTTAGAAGAAATATAAAAACAAACAAAAATTTGTATAAATAATAAAATTATTCAAATTTTGGATGCTAATTAATTTGTTTATAACGGAGGGGGTTTTAAATATGAGAAATTAATCCCAATCTTCTATTCTAATTTCACAATGATTCTTTAGAATGTTGGGTAATATTAATTTTTATAAAAGGATCATTTATATTTGGTAAGCTGAGGATGATTGTTTAGGAATTCTATCTTCTTCATTGTCAATTTTTCGAAAATAAGATTCATAATCTGCTCTTTCTTCATTATTTAAATAAGCTGTAGGAGAGTTTTTAAAGACTTTTTTTTGGATATTTTAGCTCTTTTACCTAGTATACGGATCTTTATGCTCCTCCTCGTCACAAAAAATAATTTGTGTTTTTCGAACATGAGGGAGAGTATATAATTTCTCAAATGGGGGGGGTTTACATTATATTCAATATTTCATAAAAATTTGTAACTAAAATGTAATAAATAATATAACGTTTATAAATGTTAATAAAATTAAAGTTAGATATATTATTGTTAAATCTTTAATTAAAAAATATACCTGAAATTTTCTTCTTAACTCTATAAATTTATTTATTTTAGGATATTTATTTTCAATATTAAACTTATTGATTAAATAATCTCCAAAATATAATGCTATTAAAGAATTTAATGATAAGAAAATAAAGATTATTGCAGATATATGAGTAAAGGCTAAGGTTTGAATAAAATTTAAATTATTTATATAGGATATTGTTGAATTAATGATATCTGTATCGATTATACTACTTCTTAAAGTTTCATCTATTTGATTAACAACTTCAGCTAAATCATTATTAATTTCTGTTATACTATTATTAACTTCTATTATTTTATTTTCATCTATAGATTTATTTTCAATTAATTGATTCATTTTTCTATTTAATATTTCTATCTTATTTTCATTACTATCTAAACTTTTTCTAATTATATTTTCTATTTTAGAATTAGATTCATTATTTTTCATTAAATTCTCAATTCTTTCAATTAACTGAGAGTTTTTTATTTTTTCAGTATCTAATTTATCTCTTAAATATTTATTTGTCGTAAGATTACTTACTGTATTAAAAACCCCTAGACCTAGAGTAACAAAAGAAAGAATTTTTACTACTTTTTGGATTATTTGATTTATATTATTTGGCATCTGTTTATTTAAATTGACTATGGAATTGACCACTTTTGTATTATTTTATAATACTCTTTTAAGAAATTTATTAAAAAAAAAAAGGTTTAAGAGAAAAGATTAAATCAATAAATCATTGGTTAATTCCATAGTTAGTGGTTTATCCCACAGTCATTTAGTGATATAATGGATTTTCCAATTGTGAGGATTTATTATGAGATATAAAGTATTAAGATCTAAAAAACAAAATTTCTGAAACTGTAACTAAAAAAGCTTTAGAGATTAAAAAGGGTAGAATACAAAGAACAGTTAAAATTCTAAATATTAATTATCCTTTAGCAACTAATACAATAGATTTTGGAGATACTCAATTTAAAGTAAATAATTTAACATATGTTTTAAATACAGATAAAGATTTAAAATTCGAATTTGATAGAATTGAAAATTATCAAACTATGAAAGTTTATAAAGATGAGAAATTAATGAATACTTTAGTTGATACCTTTATTGATTTAGATAATAATTTATTCCACAGAATTGTTGGAAATCTAACCTATTATTTTAAAGATGGTAAAGTAATTTACAAACTAAAGAATATTCTCCTAAATTTATATCTAAATCTAAAATTGATAAAACATTTACTGATAATATTTATACAGCTGATATTGAAACTTTAACTAAAGTTGATGATAAAGGGAGAAGATAATTCGAACTTTACTCTTTTGCATTTTTTGATGGAATTAACTCTAAATCTTATTATGTAACTGATTACAATAATTGGGTAGATATGAGGAATAAATTCTTTAATGATTTATTTAAATTAAAATTAAAAAATGTTGATCTTTATTTTCACAATTTATCGGGATTCAATGTAAACTTCTTATTGAAACCTTTATTAAATATGGATGGTGTAAAAAGTGATATTGTGTTAAGAGAGGATAAATTTATTAAAATTAAAATTTCTTATGGAAAATTTAGTTTTAATATTAAAGAATAGTTTCTTATTATTACCTGGATCATTACATATTGTGAGTAAATCATTTAAGATTGAAACTCCTAAAGAAATATTTCCTAGAAAATTATTTGAATCTTACACATTTCCAGCTAACTACATAACCAATGTAGTACCAGATTTAAGAAATATTTTAATCATTCTGAAGTATCTTTAGAAGATTATAATATTTATTGTGAATTGTTTAAAGGTCAAAATGGTCTTTGAAAAATGAGACATTGAAATATGTGGATATCGATTGTATAGCTTTACATCAAATCTTAATTAAATTTGGTAATATAATCTGTGAGAGATGGGGTATTGAGATTAAACATACACCTACATTGCCTGCATTATGTTTTAAAATATATAGAGCTAAATATATGCCTAAAAATACTATCCCAATAATAACAGGAATAGTAACCTTATGACAGATTAAATTGAACTTTATATTGTCTTATTATATTCTATATTTATATAATTCTTATTATCTCTTTTAGGAGGGGATTTTATAATGTAAAATTAGCAAATAACATTATATTTAATATTGATAATAATATTAATGTAATAAAGATTAAGCTTATATCTAAGATTAAATAATATCTTTGAAATTTTCTTCTTAATTGGATATATTTATATATTCTAGGATATTTTTCCTCAATATTAAATCTGATTATTAAATAATCTCCAAAATATAAACTAATTAATGAAATTAAAGATAGAAAAATAAATATGAAACCACTTAAATGAGCTAAAGCAAAACTTTGAAAATAATTTAAATTACTATAATATAATTGTAATTGATTAAAAATATCTAATCCAATAAAATTATTGTTTAATGAATCATCAATTTTATTAATTATTTCAACTAAATCATTATTAATTTCTTTAATAGTATCATTTATTTCAGATAAAGAAGTATTTTCATATAAACTATTTTCAATCATTTTATCTATTTTATTATTTATAGTTTCTAATTTACTATTATTATTTTGAATATTTTGATTAAAACTTTCTTTATTAACTAAATTATTAACTTGTGAGGTTAAATCAAAGCTTCTTTTTCTTTCTTGTTCTAAATCATCTCTTAAAGTTTTTATAGTAGTTTGATTACTAATTGTATTAAAAACTCCTAGACCTAAACTAGCTATTGAAAGATATTTAGTCACATTGTGTAATTTTGTAATTATATTGTTTGTATTCATTTTATATAATATTTGTTATTTAAAAGGTATTTAACCTTTAATAAAAGATATTTAATCCTTATATAAACAGGAGGGGTTAATTTAAATTAAAAATAATTGTATAATAAGAAACAGCCTCATCTCTTATATCATATGTTATATAATGGAAATAAAGGTTGCTGTGCACTAAAGATCTAAAAAGTAAATAATCATCAAAAAGATCAGAAGAAAAGGTAAAATTTGCATATATATAAAATTTGTCACCTAATATTATTTCACATGGAAGATTAACCTACTCTAAATGAAACAACAAATAGATACCTTTTAAAACATCTGTTTCTTCAAATAATGTTTTATATAACATTTTTTCCATAACTTCAGTGTCTAAAAAAAGCTAAATGGTCAGTAAACATTTTAATTATAAGTAAACATTTAAAGAGTATTTATCTAAAAATAGAGGGGATTATAATACATTTAAAAAAACCCAAATCATAAGAATATAAATTAATAATAAAGACTTAGAGAAAAAGAAAACATATATAATAAAATTATATTCTCAAATCTGTAAAAAGATATTAAAATATTTTTTAAACCAATTTTAATAATTAATAATAAAATAAGATGTAAAAATAAAGTATAAAAAGTAAAACCTTTAAACATATAAAAATGAATTAAAGGTAAAGTTGTTAATAATCTTTCTAAATGCCAATAATATATAATTAATGGTGTTTTAATCATGTAACATAATATATTTAATAGGTATTTTCTATATTAATTTATATAAAAAGGTGTTTAAAATATGAATCTTAATTAATTAAAGATGAAAAATTTATATTAATAACATATTCATCTATTTGAAAATTAACATATTTAATAGAAAATTTTTGATATTTATTATATAAATAGTTTCTAAATTTGTATCTATCTATATCTTTTCTAACTTTAAAGAAGAAAAAATTTGTATATTTTATATCTTTTTTGATGAAATTAATATGTATTTTAATATATTTTACGTTAGAAGTGTTTAATAGTAAATCATTATAAACAAGATCTGTTATCTCATTAAAATTTAATTTATTAGTTGTAATTGTTTTAAATTGTTTGGTCATGTTAAAATTGTGTGGTTTTAATAGGTATGAACCTATGCTGATTAATTTAAATATTCTATTGTAACTAAAAATAAAACTCCATTTGAAGGTAAAATAACATCTTTATTATTAAAATTAACTCTAATGTCATTTGGCACATAGGTGGAATTATAAAATCTAGTTTTTAAAACATTTATAAAATCTTTTCTTTTTAAAGTTGTATAGTGTTTGAAATAGAAAAATTTATTAAAATCGTTAAAATCTTTGTCAAAAAAATTTATTTTAATTTTAACAACTTTAGCGTTAGGGATATTTGAGTATACTTCCTGTTTAATAATGTCTACAAGAAGAGGAAAATCTAAAAATTTATATGCTTGTTTAAAGATATATAATCTTTTTTTCATTGTTTTGATAAAAATAATTTTGTCTTAAATGGTATTTGACCATAATTTTTTTGGATTTAAATATTAATTTTAAATAATTCAAATTCAAATCCTTTTAGAAATACCTCAGCTAGCTGAGGTTAAAGAGTTTAGGAATCGAACCTAATGCAACTATCTAATTTGGATCCAACCTGGCTCTTTTAGGCCAGAATCACAGAACATTTGATATTTGCTTTAAGAACATTATATATACACTGTTACTTTTATTTGAACAATTAAATTGTCTTATTATATTTGTTTTTCATAATATTTTATATCTCTTTTAAAATAAAAATTTGTAATTAAAATTAAATTGAAAAACATAATATGAATCGTTTTCGATTTTAGAAATCAAATTATTAAAATTTTTTATCAAAATAATTAAACAAATTTTTAATGGAGGGGGTTTAAAATATGAGAAATTAGTCCCAATCTTCTATTCTAATCTCACATGATTCTTTAGAATGTTGGGTAATATTAATTTTTTCTAAAAGGATCATTTATATTTGGTAAAGCTGAGGATGATTGTTTAGGAGTTCTATCTTCTTCATTGTCAATTTTTCGAAAATAAGATTCATAATCTGCTCTTTCTTCATTTATTTAAATATTCTATTGGTGAATATCTTGATTTACCTTTATAGTTTATAATTATTTCTTTAATGTTTGCTTTATCCTCATCGTTTAATGAATCATCATCTCCTGTAAAGATATTTGGATTGTAACCTGTAAAATAACTAATTGATACTGTAATAAATTTATATATAAATGTACCAGCTACAAATGTAGTAGGAAAATTTTCAGGTAATTTATTTTCAATTTCGGATATAATTGGATATGTAATTTCTTCTAAATTTAAATGTGGATTATAATAATATAAAGCTATACCACTAATAATCATTAAAGGTATAGCCCAATATGAATTATTAGATGGTTGTTGAATTGATTTTTCTATAACTTTAATTTCTTTTCTATAAGTTAAGAAATCTCTAGGTTCAGATATTTCATCATCTTCATCATTAGAAAAGTATTTAGATATAAGATTTTTAATATAATTAATAATATTCATTATATAGTTAGTAAACTCATTTATAATATCAATATCATAATAAATAATAGATATATTAAATAAAGTAAAGATAGATTTGATAACATATGCTAATTTAATAAAATAAATAATATTATTAAATAAATATTTTAAAGGTTTATAAATTATAGAGATAATTTTGTATTTCATTAAATATCTATAAATTTTAGTATATGTATATTGAGCTCCTATTTTAGAAATTATACTTGCTAGGAATTTAAAAAGGAATTGTAAATTTTTTAATATTATTTTCATGTTTCTCTAACAGTGATACGCAAGGGATAACCTAAATTAATGTGATACGCAAGGGATAACCTAAATTAGATCAGAATTTTCTTATCTCTTTTATTAATTTTATTCATTTTTTAATTAATTTTATTAACAGAGTAGCATATATTATGCTACATTGTTAGAGGTAAATTCCATTCGTTTTAAATTAAAATAGATGAATACAAATAATTTATATCAAAAATTACAAAATGTTTTTAAATATCTTACAGTAGCTAATTTTTCTATGGCTCTTTATAATTTGACTGTTACTCAAACTAGAAATAATGAATTAAGTAAAAGTTTGGAATTAGAAAGAGAAAGAAATAATAAATTAAATGAAGAATTAAAAGATTTATTATCTCATAAATAAATGAAACTGAAATTAATACAATTTTAGAAAATAATAAAATTACTGATACTAAAATAACAGAAATAAGAAATAGTATTGAAGAAGTTGTTAATAATAATTCTGAAGGTATAGTCTCTCAATTAGAAAATTTAGATAATAAATTAAAATTATTTAATAATGACTTAAATAATATAATTACAAAAGTTGAAGAATATATTAACTCTAAAGATAATTTCTTAGATCTTGATATATTTAAAACAATGCAATCATATATAGAAAATTTAAGTCCTATACAAAATATTGCTTTTATGAATATAAATGCTTTAATTTTTATTATATTATCTTTAATATCTATATTATCTATATTATTTGGAGAATTTTTAATTATAAAATTTAATATCAAAGAAAAATTACCTAGAATACAGAAGTTTATAGAAATAAGAAGAAAATTCCAGAAATTTTATGTTATTATTGATAGTTTAATTATAATAATAATGACAATAATTTTATTAATAGTTAATTTATATTTATTAATAAACTATTAAATGAAAATCACATATTTTGAACTCCCCTCCAAATATAAAGAGAAATAGACAAATGCTATACCATTTAGCTAAAGATGTCTTATACAATTAGAATAATTGTGATTAGACCTCAGATTGTGTTTAGTATAGTTTTGTGTTGTTGTTTTATAATTTACAAGTAAAGAGATTCGAACTCTTAAGTGCTATTAGCATAAAAAAATTTGGAAAATATTATTCTCTTTTTTTATCAAGATGTCTGACAGGGAAAAAGAATTTAGGTGTCTGAGTTAATTTTTTCTGTTTTTCTTTTCTCTACTACTTTTATTAATTCTCTGATAATTTTTGCAAAACTTGGAAAAATATGTATTTTAAATTAGCTGGTTATTTATTTTACGAATAATCAGATTCGAACTGATCACATCTACTTGGAAGGTAGAGGTTATACCAACTTAACTATATTCGTTATATTTAAATTTATCTCACTCTTTTTAAATAAAGAATTACTGGCTAAAATGTAGATATATGGAGATTATATGGAGGGGAGATAAATATTAAGTAATATAATTTTTAATTAATATATTTATTACTTAGTAATAATTATATTTACTATGAGTATAATAATAAGAAAGCAATCATTAATGAGAACAATCCTGTAGCTTCGGCTAAGGCGAATCCTAATATTGCATAACCGAATAATTGACCTCTTAATTGAGGATTTCTAGCAGTAGAAGCAATTAATGAAGCAAAGATTTGTCCGATACCTAATCCGGCACCAATTAAACCTGAGCAAGCTAATCCTGCACCGATGAATTTTGCTGCAGCTAACATAAGTATTATAAAATATATAATTTAAAGATAGTGTCTGACGTATATTATAATTTAAATAATATTACTCTTTTAAGTAATATAATTTTTAATTAATATATTTATTACTTTTTATTACGAGTCCTACCAGATTCGAACTGGTACCTTACTAAGCGACAATTAGAAACTCTACCTATTTAAGCTAAGGACCCTTAATTATTTTATTTTAGTTTCTCAAGAGCAAGGCGACTCGAACACCTAACTACGATTTTGGAGATCACTATATTACCAATTATACTATGCTCTTTAATTAATTAAAATAAACATACTTCTAATGTAAAAGTAAATTAATACAAAGAATAATGATTATAAAGGAAGTAAAGAGATTCGAACTCTCAACCGTTTCATTAAAAGTGAAACACTCTACCTTTTGAGTTATACTTCCAACTTAGAGATTTTACTTAAGGCAGAGAGAAACAAGAAAATAATAAAATTTAAACCTTTAATAAGCTTAAATTAGAAAATTGAATGAATCTAATTAATTATCTCTAAAAACTTCTTAACTAGAAAGAATTCTCCATATAATAGAGACTATTTTTGAGTTACCCCGATTCGAACGAGGAAATTCTTCGCCAAAGGAAGACGTTTTGCCAATTATACTATAACTCATAAACAAAATATTAATGTATTTTAATAATTAATTAATATTATAATTTTAATATTTTATTATATATTTCTTTTGTAATTTGCCTAAAGGTGGACTTGAACCGCCAACGACTTATTACAAGTAAGCTATATTACCAATTATACTATTCAGGCTTATATTGTAGAAAAATTATAAATAAAACAATTCTTAGTCTTAAGCATAATTACACAAGTATCAATGCCTCGGAATGGAGTTGAACCACTGTCTTTCGATCTTCAATCGAACGCTTTAACCCTTAAGCAACCGAAGCTTCTAAAGAATTTTCTTTAGTATATTTCTTTGTTTTAAGTATGGAGAAAGATAGACTCGAACTATCATTACAGTAGTGCAAGTACAGTTGATTACCAATTATCAGATTTCCCCTTAACTTATTAAATTTAATAAGTTAGAACTAAAAATGTAAATGAAAATATTCTAAATTATAAATCTCTTTTAAAATAATAATAAATATAAAATAAAAATGTATAAATGTATAATATTTTATATACAAAATTAGTTTTAATTTATAAAATATTATTCTCAAATAAATAAATTATTATCTATTCCTGCAATTAAATAATTATTGATAGTTTCATAATATATCCTTAAAGTATATTATATCTAACATTTATAATATATATTTTATAATTATAATATGAAACATATAGGTTATATTATTATTTAATTAAATTAAAAAAATTATGCAAATTACAAATTTTCTATTTTATTAAATTAGCTTGTATCGTACTTAAAATCATTTCTTAGCTTTTTAATTTAGTTCTAATAGGAGGGGAGCAAATTACTATTCTTCTAATTTGATTAAAAATAAATTAATTTAATAATTAATTATTATTAAATTGAATCTACCCAAGCTAAGTAATCTTGTACTGAAACTGCTTCTACAGCTATAGGCATAAACCCATGCCATGTTCCACAAATTTCTGAACATTGACCATAGAAAGTTCCTGTTCTTTCAGCTAAGATAGAGCATTGATTTAATCTACCTGGTGTAGCATCAATTTTAATTCCTAATGACGGAACAGCAAAACTATGGATTACATCTGCACCTGTAACAATTAATCTTATGTGGCAATCTACAGGAATTATCATTTTATTATCTACATCTAATAATCTAAATTGACCTAATTCTAAATCAGATTCAGGGATCATATATGAATCGAATTCAATAGATTGTCCACTTTCTGTTACATAATCACTATATTCATAAGACCAATACCATTGATGACCTACTACTTTAATTGTTATAGTTGGTGAAGTTACTTCATCTAATAAATATAATAATCTAAAACTAGGAAAGGCTAAAATTGTTAAGATTAAAGCTGGTGTAATAGTCCAGATTAATTCTATTAAAGTTCCATGATTAAGATATTTATGAACAATAGGAGAATTATTGTAACTATAGAAGTAAACTATAGAACCTATAGCCCAGAAAACCCCAACACAAATAACAATTAAATAAAAGAAAATAGAATTATGTAAATCAATAATACCTGTAAATGCTGGTGAAGCAGAATCTTGGAATCCAATTTGCCAAGGTTGAGGAGCATCATTATATAAAGTATTAAAAATTGATATATTTTGTAACATTGTTTGTATTAAAAAATTAAAATCAATCAGTCTTAGTTTAATTTATTTGTTTTATAAAATAAAACACTGAGTTTAATACCTTATAACTATAAATTATATATAAACAAAAATTATATATAATATAAATATAGTACTTATATAAAATAAATTATATAAAAATAAGGCGTACTAAGATTTATCTTAATCAATTCTTTTATTAAAATTTTAATTTATTATATGTTTAAAAAATCTTTTAATAAAATCGAAGAATTAAAGTTTTTATTATCCCTTTAATAAATTAGTATTAAGAATGATACTCTTAAACTATTATGTTAATATATAATAACTATTATAAAATAGTGTTATTTTAAATAAGTAACAATATATTTGTTTACTTATTTACTTATTAAAATATTATTATTATTCAATTTTTATTTATTTTTCTTTTTATTTTTGACAACCTAAAACATCAAGTCTATTTTAAAAATTAGTAATGCTAAACTTACGATTTTACAATCAATTCATTTGCATCCTATCTAAGAAATGATCTATTTCTTTATTTATGAATTTTTAATCTCTTTGTGTATTATTACAATATTTGTAACTCATATTGTTAAATATACATAATATACTTATATATATTTAGAATACTTTCTATCAATATAGAAGATCTAAAGTATAAATTGTAGTATATATATTTTATACCGATTACAAGAAATGATTAAAATTAGGAAAGTAATAATAACCACTCGTGATAGTTTATAAAGAGAAATTCATTGATAGTATCTAGGGGATAGATTCGAACTTGAGATACTTTCAGTACTTATCTAATATGTTTGTGGCTACCCAACTATGCTAAGTTTAATAATTTTATTAAGTAAATTAATAACTTAATTAAATTATTTTAACTATTACAATTGGTACACTAGAGAAACACAGCCTATTGGTCCTTTCGTACTAGAAGGTCTACCCCTTTTTACTATTTATTCCTCAAAAGGATAGGGACCATACTGACTCACGTCGTATTAAACCCAACTCATGTAATTTTTTAATCGGCGAACAGCCGAACCCTTCCAAGGTTTTGCCCCTGGAGGATAAATTAAGTCGACATCGAGGTCCCAAACAGCCAGGACAATGTGTACTCTCGCTGGCTATTAGGCTGTTATCCCCAGCGTAACTTTTATCAATTGATCCCTGTCTATACCATAATATAGCAAGGGGTCACTATGCCCTACTTACGTATCTGTTCGACTATTAAGTCTTTCAGTTAAGCATGCTTACCGTCATTGCACTCTACAGAACCTAACACGGTTCATTAACTTCCATATAATGTCTAGCATACCTTATAATGAAATATAAATTCGATTTAAAGTAATTATTATAAATAATAATTAACAATATAAAATTATTTGTCAGAGTATTCACTATTAAAATAAATAGTCAATATTATCTAAAATTTTAATCTATTTGGATGTACTTTGCTACTCTATTAAAGACGACCGCCCCAGTCAAACTGCCAACTAGTCAGCTATTTCCTCTTAAATTTTATAAAAAAGAAGATAAATACTAGTTCCACCTCAGACCTAAGGTTTTCCATAGATGTCAAATCAACTCCCTATTCTCTGTATAACCGAGGTTATAGAACTATTTATATGATAACTAGCTACAGTAAAGCTGCATGGGGTCTTCCCGTCCTCTTTGAGGTAACCCGCATCTGCACGGGTAATTCAATTTCACTGAGCAAGTTGTAGAGACAGTGAAGCCATCGTTAAATTATTGATACCGGACCACATTTAATGGCCAATTTATTTTGCTACCTTAGGATCCTCATAGTTAAGACCGCTATTAACCAAATTTTTGTAAAGAAACAGTTACCCATTATTATTACTTATTATTATGGCATTGGGCAAATCTCACTACCTATACTATTATTTTCATAATTGCAGATAGTTGTGTTTTTAGTAAACAGTCGGGGCTTCCGATTTTGTGCCACCATATAAATAAATTAATAGGAGTTATTAACTTACTAAAATTCATGGTTCCTCTTCTTGTCAAACTTATGAGGATAATTTGCCGAGTTCCTTAACAACTTTTAGCTCTACGCCTTAGTATTCTCTACCTACGAACCTGTGTCGGTTTAGGGTACGGTTGTGCTTAGACACTATACTTAAATAAACTAGCCTAAATCATTAAATTCTTTCTTAATCAGCTCTCACTAAATTATATAAATTAATTTAACTTCTACTAATTTAGGTAAATTTTGCTTATACTAATATAAATAATAATTTATAATAATCAAATGACTAGTTTGATCTTATTTAAATATTTTATTATTATTTTTGATATTAAGATTTTAGAATATTCATTCTAAATTTTTATAAAATTATAAGACTAAATTAGAATATAGAATCGAAGTTATTCAAAACATCTTTTTCCTGGCCCAATAAATATAAAATCTACTATAATATTTATTAAAAAATATTATAATTATATTAAATATTCACTTAATATAATACAAGAACAATTCAATATTAAATCTAATAAATTGTCTTAAAATTATTAAAGTTAAACTTCTATCTTTATAATTTCTTATAAGTAAATTCTATGTGTACATTTTATTCTCCATGTGGACTTTCAAAGCTATACTCATCAGTCAAAACGTTGGTTTTGATCCTTAGAGACCGCATTCACATTAGTAGATTTAATCTTTAGCTAATAACCCTTTCGTATTCGGCGAGAAAGTTTAAACTTTCTTTTTACGTTACTCATGTCAGCATTCTCTCTTCAGATTCCTATAAAATAAACAATGTAACACTGTCAATTTTAGGTTTGTATTCCTTTCCTAGAGGAATATTATCTTTGAATTATCTGAATGTTCTACTACCTAGATTTTAAATATAGAATATTTTTTCTACCTTTAAAATTAACACGATATCGGTTGATTATTTTAGACCCGTTAAATCTTCGGAGCAACAATCTAAAGGTTGATACGTTGATACACGTTCATTATAAGTAGCGACTACCAGGCTCACTTTTCAACTACATTCAATTTGTAACTTCCTTTATTTCACTTAATAATCATTCGGGACCTTAATCAGTGTTCACGGCTGTTTCCGTCTTGACTATCCAACTTATCATGAATAGTCTGAATATCTACCATCTATTTATGTAATTCCGAGATTTATTTCCATTGGTAAGATTTTTAAGTCCCCGCAAATTAAACTCCTATTAAATTATTTAATATTTGTATGGAATTACCGTGCTGTACCTCCATAAATATTGTGTAGATCTCATACTAAAATATGTTTCGTAGAAAACCAGCTATCACCAGGTCAGATTGGCATTTCACCGCTTTCCAAAAATCTTCGGAGAATAATGCAACATTCACCCGTTCGATCCTTTATTAATCTGTTCTTGGAAAGATCACCTGGCTTCGGGTCTAATAATAAAAGAGATAAGAAAATTCTGATCTAATTTATTTACTACCGGGGTCTCAGCCTTTGACTCAGTTTCACTTGGTGTTTCGCATGGGAGAATAGCAAATCTATTGCTACTATCAAACATTGCTACATTGGGCGAACTACACTCTGAGAAAACTTTGTCCTTAGGCAAGTTAGGGCGGCTGCTCCCTACTCGCCTTGAGAAAAACCCTGCTCGTCCGCTTCAATCTGCTTGATCGAGTTGGCGAGCTCTTCATCTGTCTGATAAAAAATCTTTACTCCTCTGAACGTGGCGCATCGCATCCGGCGTGGAGGGTTTTTTGGAGGGTGCTTGGTGCAGGGCCATTTCTCTCCACACTTGAAACACAGTCCCTTGGATCTGGCTTCCCCAATATCCATAGGGACACCGCTTCCTCCAAATGTTCCTGTCGCGCCAGGATACGATGCTGGAGTCGGCGAAGCTTTGGGCTGCTGCGGAGCCCTGGGTACATTGTCGGCTCGAATGGGGTTGGGACCGGTAGCCGCGTTGGTCCTGTTTCTCCAATTCGAGTTAAATTGGGTTCTGGGAGGGTTGTATGTCTTACGTAACCTCCTCGCTTGAATGGCTGCCTCCGCCATTCTCAGATGCCTCTCCCACTTGTTCAAAGAAGTGGATAATGCCAAGCTAGGCGTTCCTTGTTCGGCGAAGGTCAGGATATCCTCTCTTACTCCTTGCTGACAGATGCAAAGGAGTGTTTCGTCAAACTCGGCGTTGTGGTTCATCCCAGCTTCTGCTACTAGCTGAGACATTTGATTGAAGAAATCTTCAACCGAGTTTGACCCTTGTTTCAGGTGCATGAGCTTTTCATAGGCCTCTCGCCTGGCGGTGGCGGGCCTGAATTGCTCATCGAGGATGTCCTGGAACTCTGTCCAGGTGTCCAACCCGAGCCTGCTTTCAAAGTACAAATTGGCGAATCGACTCGCCGAGTTCTCCTCATCTCCTCCCATGAAGCTTAGAGTCATGGTGACTCTTTGGTGGTCGGAGGGGCTTGGGTCGAATCCTAGGAAATAGTTGCGCAATGCAACGGTCCAGGGTTTGAATTTCGCCTTCTCTCCCTTGAACGTGAAGGGTTTGGAGATATAGCTTTTGCCCAGCTTAGGGCCTTCGGCGATCTGAGGGGTCTGAGGTCGTGGCGCTCTGCGCTCAGCAGCAGGCGGCCTTTCCTCATCTGACTCATCCTCACTGTCGCCTACTTGGCGCAGTGGCTTCTTGCCCTTAGCTTTAGGGCGTGGTGTGAGCTGGGACGGGGTGTATTGCTCCATGGCCCTCTGGGCCTGGTACTGAATGGCGGTGGGTGGCTCTGGTGGAACCGCGTGAGTAAAGGCGTCGGCGTTATAATGGTTCAGCCAGTCCGCGTAGCGAGTTGCGAACAGTAGGCTCTCATCATTATATTTAGGGGGGCCGGTAGATAGGAGAGCAGTGGACATTGTTGGCGTGGAGGGTGCGGATGGGGTAGGTGACTGGGCTGTAATGGACGCAGTTTCTGAGCTCACTGGTTCTGGATTGCTATCCCTCACCAATGATCTAGAACGAGTGCGGGAGTAGGGTGCGGGCATAAACAAAAACTTTGTCTTCTTCGACGGTCTCCTTCGGAGCTTCTTCTCACCACTTGCGGGTAGATGGCGTCCGCGGATTGGGTTTTTTATAGACCAAAAACACCAAAAAACTTGGTAGACGGTTCAAGACCGGTGTAGAACAACTCTTTAATGCAGAGTTTTACGACGAGTCTGCCCAAGGGCTCGTAACGGGTGGACTATGTATTTCGTCTATCCACAAACGCCTCAGCAGCCCCAGCACGGGTAGGGGGTAGGCAGTACCAGTGTCCGCTCGATTAACCCAGAGCGAGGGTGTAACTACACGGTATCAGATGTAATCCGCCAAACGTCAAGTGTTCGGACACTGACTGTTGTACGCACAAGTCGACGCGGACACGTTACCCGAAGAGGGACGGTGTCTGGAGAGTGGGATGGTTTCGCGCGAAGTGCGCTAGACCGGGTTGTGGGGATAAACGGAGGACTTAAACTTTTTGCCTAATGGCGAGTAACTATCTCCTCTTGAATGAAAAAGGATAGGCGAGGTATTGAGTGTGAATTTTGACAGCACTAGGATGGGCGGGCTTGTGAGGGCGATGACAAAGTGTCACCGTCGCGCTCAAGGTCTTGAGAGTGGGAGCTAACTGCTTGACCAGCTCTTAAGGCAAAGGGTAGTGAAAAGGTGAAAAGTTGAAAGGGTTGCGAGCTCGTCGTGAACGACAACGAGCAAGCAGGAAAGTGGTACATTTGGAATTATGTCAGGCGAGCTCACACAAACTGTGAAGCCCCAAGGAACTGAATTCCAAACGTGAGAAAAGTACAATCTACTCGACTGACTACTTATATACTACATGGCTATGCGCACAGACCACTTTAGGGGAGGCATGGAATGCTATGGAATATTCTATGGTAAAGGGCGAGATAAGATAGTGGCTGTGCGATAAGATAAGATAAGATCTGGGAAAGTGAAAGAAATGTAATAAGATTTTAACGGTTCTGACAGTAGGTGGCTGGTGTGATAGAAATGTGCCCTCAGTTCCAGTTGATAGAGGAATTGACCACCTTTAGCCAGGGCATTCTGAGGATAACATTATTTTTTCTGGAGGCGATAACCAAGAACTCACATTCTGTGAGGGTGTTGTTGATCATAAGTCAGAGGATAGTTTTATAGCAAATGAATCCTCCTTTATTCAAGGTTCTGTCAACATTTAAAGCTCAAAGAGAATGGGGTAGGCAGACCATGGGTAGGTCATGTTTTTTGATGAAGTCTGGGTGGACAAAGTCACTAGTGGCCCCATTGTCAATCAAGGCAGTTGCTTCAATGATTTGTGCTTCATCCGGTGATAGATATATGGGGATATAAATTGATTTTTTTGTCTCTATTGAATATAATTACAGAAGCAAGTTATATAGGAGAAGAAGATGTTGGCACTTCCCTCCTCTTTAAAAATCCTCTGTATAGAGCCTAGCTGCCATTAGTGGCTCTTGTTCTCCATCTTCATAGCATGCATTGAGTGTACAAAAGATCTTGTCCACATTGACCTTGTTTGCTTTGAAGTAATGCACATATTTGGCCAACTCCAATGGTTGGACCTCTGGGGTGGGAGCAACAGGCATTACGGGTGCTGCTTGGGCCCACTCCGGGTTTCATGATGGTCATGGATGCAGGGTAGAAGTCAAATTGTTGTTGGGACAGGGGTGATTCCAAGTTGAGCAACCCTTCCTATGACAAATGAAGCATAGACCTTTCCTCATATGCTCCATGTGTTGTACTGGTGTGAGTTGTACCGCATCAATGTCCATGGCATTGGGATTGCAGCCCTGACTGTTAGCTGTGAAGGAGAACCTGCCTTTGCATAACTCCTTAATCCTTTGTCGCTGTCCATGAAACCTGCTGGTAGCAGTAATCCATCCCTCCAAGGTGAGGGAAATTTTACCTGTGGACAAGACCATTTCTGCTAGCTTTGGGTCAAGTCCTTTGGCAAATTGATCAATCAGTGCATTCTGATCAATGATCCTTGCTTGCAACATGGCTAGTTGGAATTCTGAGACATAGTTACAGAAACTGTCTTCACTCATCCCCTGTTGCAGTCCTCTCATTTTTCTACAGGCACTGGCTTCAATGTCGAATGGGAAGAAGATCCTCTGAAAATCTTTGACCAACTTGTTGAAGGTCTTCTCCCACACCAGAATTGTGTCGTTATCTATCTTGGTGTACCAGTGTTCAGCGAATATGGTGCCCTGACCTTTACTGATTTTGTTGATTGTTACCAAGACCCTATTCTTTGGGTCATAAAGGTCCTTGTTCATTGCAAAATAGGCCTTCATGGCCATAATCCATCAGATGGCATTCTTTGACTTGCTGGAAAAGTCATCAGATAGGCCTGCTTTTAACTCATTCTTCTGCTCAGTGGAAGACATGTTATACTCAATAGGAGGGGAGATGGGCACAGAGGGAAAAATTTCCTCATCAGAAGGTGGGTCAATAGGGATGGGGGACAGTGGGCACTCTTCTTTTTTTGGTGGTGGCAAGGTAGTTGGTCAGGTGAAGAAATGAATGGGAATACAGATGGAATGTGGAGTTGGGGCAGGCAGCTGGTTAGAAGAAGAAGAGGATAAGGTTACTCATTGAGCTGGAGGGGCTGTTGTAGTAGAGGAGGTGATGGAAGCTTCAAGGAATTTCTCAACTCCTCGAAGGAAAGAGGTGATGGGGTTGCTAGAGGTGGCAGGCAGAGATTGTGGAGTGGGGGATGGAGATCTTGAGGGGAAACAGATGCTGCACTTGGGGGTCAAAATATTGGACGACAAGTTGACTCCTTAATAGGAGAACAGTTATTGACAAGCTAGTTTTTTTGATATGCACCTTGCATAGAATCTAGCCAAGCGTCTACTCAATGGCAAGACAGAGTCCAATAGAGCAGAGCTAATACATGCCAAAGGTCTCATTGGTAATCAACCTCATGCCAACGGAGAGTTCCAAGCAAGGGTGAATTGTATAGAACTAGCTTATAGTACATGATATGAAAGAACACTATTTATACTATGAGGGATCCATGCATGGACTGAGGAATATGATGGAATCTTGAAGAAGGATTCTATGAAAGGAGAGAAGTGTTCCTAAAGGGATGAAACAATAACAGGTTATGAAATTGTCTGAAGAAATCTGAAAGAACATTCCATTAGAAACTATGGTTGTGAGAAAGAAAAGTCAGCCCAAGCAGAAGTACTTGGCTCATTGGGATGACCAAGAGGGAAATAGGTAAAATGGAAAGAAATATCCTCAGCATATTATCCTATCATAACAGTTACAAAGACTGAAAAACATCACCATTGATTCAAACAATCCATGGGGAGTAATAAAGGTGGCTTTCCATTGATCACCTTCCTTGATGTGGACATTGTTATATTCCCATTGAACATCAAATTTAGTGAATATGGTGGAGTCTTTCAGTTGATTCATGAGGGTGGAGATAAAAGGAAGGGGGTAAGCATTCTTAATGGTATGTGAGTTGAGATATTGGTAGTCCTAGAAAGGTTAAATGGAGCTGTCTTTCTTTGGAATGAAGAAGAAAGGGGATGCCTGTGGGGACTTGGATGGACAAATTTGTCCAGTCTTCAGATGTTCCTTAATAAATGCATTACACACATCAAGCTCCTTTGGGTTGAGGGGATACACCTTAGTGACTTTAGGGATGAAAAAGGAGTGGAGGATGATAGCATGATTGAAGTGATGGGAAGGGGGGAGTTCATTATGGGTTTGTTTCTCGAAAACTCAGGCAAACTTCTTTGCCCAATCTGATAACATCACCTTTGCTTGCTCTTGCTGTTGAATGATTTCTGTCATGAGAGTCACCTTTCATAACAGTTTTGAGGCCCATGGGGCAAAGGGGATTTCAGGGGTTAGCTTCACCTTCCTCAGTTTTATTTCAACCTCATAGTTAGGATCAATAGAGAGGGTTTTGACCAAGTATCATTGGTCCTCAATAAGAGGGTGGTCATGGGTGGGAGTGTAAGTGGTGGGTGAGATAGATATATGGCCTCTATTCCAATCAATAGAAGAATTTACTGCCTTCAGCCATGGTGTGCCCAGGATAACATCATCCTTGCCAGAGATAATGATAAGGAATTCTCATTCCTTGAAGATATTGTCAATGGTAAGGCAAAGAATAGTTTTGTAATGGATAAATCCTCCCTTGTTGGATGTTCCATCAACATTTAAGGCTCAAAGGGGTTAGAGTAATCAGATCTTTGGTAGGTTGTTTTCTTCAACAAATGTTGGGCTAATAAAATCACCAGTTGCTCCACTGTTGATTAGAGTGGTCATCTCAATGATTTGTGCTCCATTGGGTGATAGAGAGATGGGAATATGGATCAATTTCTTATCTCTACCTGATACAATTACAGGAGTGATGCAGAATGGAGGAGAAGATATTGACACTTTCCTCCTCTTTAAAAATCCTCAGTATAATCTTGCTGCAGTCAGTGGCTCTTGTTCCCCATCTTCATAGCATGCCTTGAGTGCTTGAAGGATTTCATTGGCATCCACCTTACTTTCCTTGAGATGGTGAATATACTTGGCCAGCTCTGAAGGCTGTATGATGGGGGTAGGGGCAATGGGGATTACTGGTGCTGCTCGGGCCTGCTCTGGGTTTTGTGGTGGATGCAAAGATGGGGTAGAAGTTGAATTGGAATTGGGGCAAGGGTGGTTTTGAGTCAAGCAACCTTTTCTATGACAAATGAAGCATAGACCTTTTCTCATGTGCTCCACACATTGTACTGGTGTGAGTCATACTGTATTGATATCCATGGCATTTGAATCATAGCCCTGACTAGATGATTGAAAGAAGAACCTGCCTTGGCATAACTTCTTGATTCATTGCTGCTGTCCATGGAAACAACTTGCAGCTGAGATCCATCCCTCCAGCATTGAGGGGATCTCTTCCATGGACAAGACCATCTCTGCTATTTTCAGGTTGAGTTCTCTGGTGAACTGGTCAATCAGCACATTCTAATTGGTTATCCTTGCTTGTGATGTGGCCAGTTGGAATTCCGAGATGTAGTTGTGGAATCCATCTTCACTTGTTCCCTATTATAGTCCTCTCATCTTCCTTCAGGCACTTGCTTCTAGGTTAAAAGGAAAAAACATTCTTTGAAAGTCTTTGACCAACTTTTCAAATAACTTCTCTCTCATAGGTATGTTGTTATTCTGTATTTTCAGATACCAGTGGAATTCTTCCACAGAATTCCATTGTATTCCTTGGTCCATGCATGGACTTCTCTTAGTATAAATAGCGACCACTTTCTTCCTGTACATTAAGCTAGTTCTATGCAATCTTATCTTGTGTTGAACTCTCCATTGGAGTGAGGTTGATCTCCAACAAGACCCTTGGTGCATATTCTCCACTCTATTGGACTTCATCCTACCATTGAGTGGATGCTCAGCTAGATTCTATGCAAGGTGCATATCACTGATTCCATCTCCAATTCCATCTACAAACCACCTCCATAGACCTTTTCAGTCTTTAGCTCCACCAACCTCTTTAGCAAAATGTTCTGCCAGTCAAGGCACTAGAGCAAACCTTGGAGGAGATCTCCACACTCCTTCAACATCCATGCAATCTCTGTGACTGTGCTCCCCTTACTCTCCTCTAACTCCTTTGAGCCAGTTGCCTTCTTTCCCTTAGTTTGTGCTTTTTTCTATGACACCTCCCCCTTGCTATCGATCCTATTCTGTTGCCTCTCTGGTCTCTTCTCTCCAGGTCACTCACATCAGATCTGAGCCAATTGATACTTCACACAGAAGGCTTATTTCCCAGGCCTAGGTATGCACTCAAGCCCTCACCCTATGTAATTCAAGCATGCATGCTTCTTTCCCTTGATAGAGCCCTACTCCACTTGCATCTGGACTGTCCACTTATATGCCTTCTCTTCCTCTTTGCACTTTACCTCCTTCACCACCTTGCATTTGGCCACCTCTTCCACAGCCTTATGCCTTGCCTTCTCTGCTCTTTCCTTTTTCACTCCTCTTCCACCTTCTTCTCCTATGCTTTCTAGCAATTTTCTGCAAACTTTGCTATCAATGTTTTATTGTCATTGTCCTCATGCTTGGAAAGTCAAGCATCAGGCCAGCTCTGGATTGGCATTGACTGGTCTGACATGATGGGAGTTAAAAGTGAAGAGGGGATGGACCATAGTGTCCAACTTTTATAAAAACTTATTCAAACTCCATTTCCAAACTTCATATTTTTCTTCACTAATGGCCTTCAGTGGTTTAGGCCTAAAAGGGGGATACTGTCATATCCCATGCAACTCCATTCTTTTGAACTCAACTCTGGACTCAACACTCACAAATTCCAGTGTGTTCTCTTGGAGTTTGCATCCCTCAAATCCCAGAGTTGTACTTAGACATTCCTGCTTACTGTACTTATGTTCTCTATTCTTGCTTCTAAAGCATTACTGGTTAGTCCTGCCTTTTGCTACCCTCCAATCCTGTGCCCCTAATTAAAGCACAGCTCCAGTTTCATTGGTTAACTGATGATACTGATAATACCAGTACTTACCCTCCATATAAATACTTTGTACTCTATTGTAGATATCTCAGTTTGAATATTAACTAAGATACTCCCTCTGATCCTCTGCTTGAGCCTTGATGGTTCACCTCTAATTACCCTTGACTTTGTTACCCAATAAGGTCATCTCTGTGCTTTATTCTGTCCCTCTGTAAATACAAGGACACCAGACTCCTGACAAGGGCACACCACATAAGATGAAGCCAAAGTCCTTATTCAACTTCAAAGTTTCAGAGTTACCTTTGAAGACATGGTCCTAACATAGAGCAGCCATCTCACTTGAAGAAAGCATAGATTTATGCTTGTGCAACATCTCTTTCACTGGTTCAGAAGATTTTGGAGGTATAGAGAGTGGCAAGGGGGAAATGGAAGCATATAATAACACTATGACAAAGAAATTTGATGACAAGGAAGAGTCTTCATTGTTGGCATCTTTAGAATTATCCCATAAATTATGGATAATGGGAGTGCAAGCCTCTTTATGAGCATGGCTGCAAGTGTGCTTTGACTCAGGGTTTTGGTACCAAAGTACCATGGCATTGAAAGAAATCTCATCAATTGTGGAAGAGGATCCAGTCTTGATAACTTTGCTGGATGAAAAAACAAATACAGCCATTTTGATATAGTAGTTGACTAAACTACTCAGGGTTTTGGGCTGAGGAAAGGGCATACTATTCAAGCACTCAAAGTTCTTGCAAAATGCAGCTTTTAAGAGCTCAGGATTTAAAACAGGAATAGGGAGGGATAAAAACTTGATCTTTTTTGGCAGTCTTCTTAAAGCTTTTTCTTACCACTTGAGTAGAAGGTGACCATGGAATAGGATTTTATAATATCATCCAGAAACACAGTAGATGCACAAATGCAGTGTAGGACAAACTTGAAATATAAGTTTTGATGGCAAGTTGTAACCACAAGGGCTCATAACATGGGGGACCAGATATATTGTCTATTCCTAGACATGAGGGTTGGCAGTCACCCAAGAACTGGGTCTAGTGCACTATGCCTGATAGCAATGTTATATGGTTTATCAAGCAATGTACAGCCACCAATTATACCAGATAATGGTGATATACCAACAGACTTTGAGCATCTGTGCACTGATTTCTCCTTAACCCTAGAATCTGGGTTTATATCTATTAGACAAAGTGCCCTTAAACAGAAGTGGGTGTCTTTGTGTAAAAAGTGGACAGATGGGTGGGAGAAGAGAAAAGACTTAGGATAGAAAGCCTAATGGCTAGAAGGAACTAACTCCACTTGAAAAAGCAGGCTAGGCAAAGATTTAAAGCATTGTGTGTATGGATTTGATAGCACAGAGGATACTACCATGACTTAAAATAAGCCAGGCAGGCAAGAGTAAATGCAGGCTTGAAAGGGTGACCTAAAATAGGCCATTGCACTCTGGACTTGTGCAATGGAGTATGCTTGACACATGCAATATTGAGAAAGGAGGTGATAATATGAAAAGGTAGAGTGGTAAGCTGGTTGCTGTGAAGAACAGCAAGCAGAAGAGAAATGGCATGCTTGGTATTATATCAAGATCACACTCAAACTAAATGTGCCTATGAGTGATGAAAATACCAAGTGTAAAGAAATACAAGAGTATCTACTGACTACTATATATACTAGCTACAAGTGTGCATATATCAGCTTAGGGCTAGCATGGAATATGCTAGAACATTCCAATAAGATACCTGATAAGCCTAGTGGCTGTGCGATAAGATACGATAATGAGATAAGATTGAGATAAAAAAGAAAGAGAAGTATCACATAGAAAAAGGAAAATTGAAGTCCTAACAATGACAGTGTGAGAAGGACACATTATTAGCTGCATCAGCACATTCACATGCTTCCAGTTTTACCCAGCTATTCAGCCAATAGTGTATTCATCTCAACATTAAATAGAATCAAACAAAATCACTATTCAATAGCATAAACTTCAGGAACTTGCCAATTTTTCTGGCTAAACTGATGGTGACTGATATTGCTTATATATCTGACTAGCACTGACTGTGTCTGACATTAGTACTATCAGTCACAATCAGTGCTGGTCAGACATATCAGTCATCATCAGTTTATTCAGAAAAATTGTCAAGTTCCTAATGAAAAGGCCTGAAGTTGTTTGTAGAATGCCTGAAAGTACAGGGCTTTTTCATACCATTTATTGATGGTAGTAAAAGGAGTGTCCATTCTGAGGATTCTGTAAATAAGAGCATGTCTTAGTCCTCAAGGGAAAAATTCAATCAATATAGCATTTTCCATAATTCTGCTATCTGAGACATAGATTCTGAAGTTGACAATGTACTTGTTAAGAGGAATTACCTTCTTGTTTCTGAGGTTGGTCATTGTAAGCATTGCCATTTTGGAAATGATGTCAGATTGCATATCTGCATATTTGAAGGTTTCTCTGTATTCATCTTCAAATTGCATAAATATCCTAAAGAACAGGATCTTCTTATTGAGGCAATCAGCCTGGTATCTTGTTGCCCATTGTAAAGTGACTCCTTTCTTCATATAGAAAAGAGCATAGGCAACCATCTTATCATCATCACTGTAAACTTCCTTATTGATCAAGAGGTAGCTTTAACAGAAAAGAGGAAGGGTTCTGTTTTTTTGTAAGAGCCATCAAAGGCATCTGGGGCACTGATCTTTAGTTTGGTGGGTTTCATTGTCATTGACATAGTGGCTAAGGGGATTTTTGTAGGAGAAGAGAGATGGCTCAGATCTTCTCATAGTTTTCAAAAGAAGGTTGGATCTTTTTTAGTTCATTCTGCCAGTAACTGTGGGTTTTTCTCTGGTTTTTTCAGCTTCCATGGTTTTTCCTCCAGGTTCATTGATTCATGCCCTGTTTCAGAGTTAGTGTCAGGAATAGGTAGGGATAGGGATTATCTCACAAAGCAAAAGGTAATGGGGCTCTTGCCTTTGGAGAGTGAAGTGGTGTTGGGTTTCTTGGGTGTTGAAATCTTGGTAGAAGCTGATCAGCAAGCAATGGCTGTTAGAAAGAAGAGACTAGATCTTTTGTTACACTTGGACTGGGTAGATATGAGCATGAACTTGAATAAGTCCTTGTTTGATTTTCTGGATTATTCTAGGCATGATCACATAGCCTAACCTCTTTGATAAGAGGATTTTTGAGAGCTAGTCAAGTGACTCAAGGGTCAGATAAGGAGTTCACAAGGAAACACCAAGTAGATCTAGTCTACCATTTATAGTACATATGCAAGATTTATATAGGGAGGGAAACTGAGCACAGACCATGGCTAAGAAAGGAAAATAAAAAGTGGTACAACTTGAGGGAAAAAGGCCATTGACTGAATAGAAGTCATTTCATAAAATATAATGGAAACTGAAAGAACAAAATGTGATTGTGTGAATGGAAGAGGATAAGTGTTAATATAGTGCAAGATAAGTTGCTAAATAAAGAGAAAAAGAAAATTATAACAAATGCAAAGGAGGTCATACAAAGTACTAGAATTGGCTGATTCTATAGATTTTATACATAGTTACAAAATTGAGTCAATGACTTGTTGATTTGAATTTGCCATATCTCCATGACTACTAATCCAAATGACATAATTCTTGTTTTGGAACATAGCCACAAGTGTGTATGGCTAGTTGTTCACTTACACTTTGGCTCTATTTGTTCATGTTCCTGAGTTATATAACTAATACTCCAAAATCTGAAAACATTGACTAAATTTTGGAAGTTACTATATATGAGTTTTCCTTAACCCTGGGATCTAAGTGTATATTCACAGGCTAAGTGCCTTTGAATGGAATGATGGGTTGCTTTACACAAAATGTGCTCAGCAGGAAGTAGGAGAAACAGAGAACAAACTAGTTGGAAGCCTAACAGCAAAAGGGGACTAACTCCACTTGAAGAAAACAGGCTAGGCAAGATTTGAGAGGTTGTGTGTAATGGCTTTGACAGCACAAGGGTAACTAGAATTGCTCAAAGTGAATGACCTAGACAGAGGTTTGACAACAGGCTTGAGAGGATGGCTTAAAATGAACCATCATGCTCTAAACTTGTGAGGTGGAGTATGCTCAATGCACTCAATGTTGATGAAAAGGTGATAAAGTGAAGAGTGAAAGTGGTGAGCTGGTCACCATGAAGAACAGTGAGCAGAAGAGAAATGGTACACTTGGTATTATATCAGGATCACACCACAAACTGTAATGGCCTATGACAATGAAATACCAAGCATAAAAAAAAACATCATACACTACTGACTACTATATATATTAACTACAGATGTGCACAGACCAGCTTAGGGCTGGCATGGAATATGTTAGAACATTCTGATAAGATCTAGATATCCAGAGATAACTGGGTGGCTGTGCGATAAGATAAGATGAGATGAGATAATGGAGAGGAGGTGAGAAAGAATAGGGAATTATTGTAAAGGAAAATGAGAGTCCTGACAATAACTAGAGAAATGTAGACTTGTGACCAGTCTATCCAAAAGGGGCAAGCAGGTGAGCTATGAAACTGTTAATAGATAAGTTAAGCCTTTTAGCCATGCAAACTTCAGTGATTGAAGTCATTTACTTAAAGGATTACTGTTTTTTAGGTAACTTGGCCATATAAAAAAATTATGTAGTTTTTAGACTTTCTCCTCAGTCAACTCATAGCTTGTCAACAAGCTGCAGAAAAGATGCTATTTGACTCATGTTAGCTTGTAGAATATACTATAGCCTAAGACAATTAATAGGGAAAAAAAAAAAAAAAGCAATATTGTACAATTTTGAAGTTCCAAGGGTTCAGGCACAGAATTAGATATATCAAGGCTTAAAATACTAAATCTCAAATTTTCACATTTTGTTGGTTGGTCAAGTTGAAACATGTTTCCAACCCCTACCAATAGATCCCTCTCCTCAGAGATACTTCCTGTGCACCCAAATCTACATTGGTATCTATCACTTACTACTGTGGAGAACCTTCCTGTGCCTCTTCTTTCATATATCATTGAGCTACTTCAAATACAATACTTAGATTTCAGTTTCAGGGGCTAATACATGTTGTTTACAGAGAAGGCAGAAGTTGGTATACATTGAATATTGAAACATGTCACCCAAATCAGCTATTGAGCAACTAAATGAAACACGTCAAGACGAGGAGTATAAAACAGGTGGTGCACCCTTACCTATTTACCAATACCGAGCATGCTGAGTCCTCCGCTATTCGACCCCCCCATGAATGGCGAAAGTTGCTTCTGAACTGCAAGCTTTGTGAGGGTCATCGCAGCGCCATTCATCATGTTTTGTTTTTCTTGACTGCCTCCCCCGACAACGGCCTTGCTCGCTTCTTTCATGACCAGACCCATGAGCTGGTTTCCTCCACCTTGACCCAGGCCACCCGATACGAGTGAGGCGACGTTACCTCCGGATTGCGAAGTGACGGAAGAGAGAGCCTGTCCAACAAGTTAGCCCAAGTCGTGGAATCACGTTTGTTACAGTACACTCGAGATCATGGGGCCATACTTGCTTAGATCTTCTTTGCCCACCTGCTGGTCCTGCCATTGCTATAGAAGATGCGTTCAGATCGGCCTCACATTAGATAGGGCATCATCCGTACAGAATTATTATGGACATGTTGGATGGCGTTCGCAATGTATCCACTGCCTTCTTCGTCGACGCCCGCGTGGGACAGTACCTCCTGTGTGTTGACTATGGGTATCGTCGTCATTAGCTGTGATCCTTGAGATGAAGGGGATCACTTACAACCGCCTTGTGGTTGCTGACTGTCGTAGGGGGTATTGTATTCACGCCCACCACCTTGTGGTTGTTGACCGCCGTAGGGGGTATTGTATTCACGCCCACCGCCTTGTGGTTGCTGACTGTCGTAGGGGGTGTTGTAGTCGCGCCCACCGCCTTGTGGTTGCTGACTGTCGTAGGGGGTGTTGTAGTCGCGCCCACCGCCTTGTGGCTGCTGACTGTCGTAGGGGGTGTTGTAGTCGCGCCCACCACCTTGTGGTTGCTGACTGTCGTAGGGGGTGTTGTATTCACGCCCACCGGCCTGTTGAACAGTAGCTACTCATCATACATCAGCAATAATCAATTAGATGAGGTAACCTAAAAGCAGGGACTTACAGGACTCGGAAAACCCTCCACCGCTGCCTTTAGTGAGTACTTGCTCAGCCAAACCGAAAAGAGACGACTAGACGCAAGTTAACCAGCGCTAACTCGCAAGTGTG
>JBBPQW010000067.1:0-52358 GCA_038092695.1 Boletus rubropictus | reverse complement strand
CACTTTCCTTGTCCTCCATCTTGGGAGCCTTCAATGTGAGAATCCCATCAGCCAATTTGGCCGGGCGAGGAAGCCAGACGGTTCGTGTAAACGATGAGGTTCCAGAGTAAAGACGGTCTGTAGTCAATTGGTTGGATGGCGCCTCGGAGCTCACAACAGCTCCTGTACCTCCAGTTGCTGTCACTTGACCAATCAATTGTGCGTAGCCAGACGCGCATACCTTCGCCTTTTGAAGTCCCGGTCTCAGACGTAGATTCTGAGGAGTCACCCGAACGGCAACTGAATGTCCTACCCTGGATGGTGATGCTACGGCCTCCATCACCGACGGAGATATTGACGTTCTCCTTCTTCAGACCAGGTAATTCCGCCTCAACAATGTAGTTGTCACCTTCCTCCGTCAGGTCTAAGGCAGGATGGACGGTGCCAGGAGATGTGAAGAATAAATCAGCAAGGAATGAGCGGTGCGGAAGGCCATAGACAGTGGGTGTCCCCCTAGTAAGAGGCTCCTCGAGCATGCGAAACAAGGGTCGGAATTCGTGCAAGAGTCTGCTGATGGACATGGCTAAGTTTGCAGCGACCAGAAAGACACCCGCAATTATAGGGATGAGGACGAATGAATGACGTATTCTCTCGGCACTCATCGAGTTTTCTAGAAATCATGGTCTGCAACAGCTACATACAGCCATACAGCTCTAATGGCTATGCGCCAGGCCATTCAACGACCCATTGCGCTGGCACAGAATGCTCCTGATCGTCGTCATCCTCGAATTTCAGCTTGTACCTTGAAATATGTTTGGAAGACGTTCCCTGAATTGAACCAGTCGTGAGCATTCGCTTTCAAGTTCCTACTACCATTCTCCACGACTCACACGACCAGGTGGCTGAAGATCCTTTGGCGATGCTATTACCTCGGCTCGGTAGAAACAACTCGTATCCGGATACAGCGCCATCACAGTCGAGCCAGCTGGGAATTCTTGATACGCATTCGGATGTGCCGCACTGTTTGGCGGAGCGCTAGGATCAGGTAGAGGAATAATAGCTCGAAGTGTCGTGTTGTAACACTGCCCAGGTTGTCCGTCTTCTTGTGGTTCCACATCCTGGACCTCGTAGCTGTAGATGTATTCAACGAGACAAACTACCCTTGAATAAAACATGACCCACCGGTTCTTATCCTGATTGATGCATTTGGTGATCACAGCCAAGATCCACGTATTCTCGTCCACGTCGACAGTACTCCCATCTGCAGTCTTCCCCGCAGGCGGATGAAAGGCTACTTTGCGCCCTTCTTGTAAAGGCAGCTGCTTCGCCAGCGCCTCTCTCCGCGCTTTTGGCTCTCGAGAGAATGGAATCGCAGGTGATGACCCAGTGGATCCACGCACAGGGGCCACCGCTGTGGCGCGTTGCGCTCCGGTGACAGGAGGCATCCCAGAGGTAGATGTGGGTGAGGGTGATGGAGGTCGTGGACGTTTGTTGCGTTTCTCTGTCGCGAAACCTTGTCAGCTTACGTAGGAATCTTCAAGGAGAAAACAGACCTTGTGGCAAAGTTTCAGTCGCCTTCCGAAGCGCGATCAGAACACTAACATGTTCGATGGCATCGTTGAGCGCTCTGCAATAGATATTACATGTTCACGGCCAAACAGCGTTAAGGACAGGTTCTCACACTGCCTCGTCCTCGGAATTGCGGCGCACCTCTTTCAGCGCGGAAGACAACCGCTTATAATTAGTCCTGAGCGTTTCGTAGCTCTCAGCTGGGAGGGAATCGTCAGTTGGCCACATGGCTATCAGCCTATTGACGCGCCCGATTGTCTCGATGCTAGTTGGGTTAGCATAAATGCTAGAGAGCGCTCCTAGCGATTTGCTTGCATGAGACCAGTACTCTATCTCTGCTCGATGGATCAGATACGTGATTGACTCAGGGAGGAAGCGTGAGAACCTACCTTCAGACGAAGCTGGGCGTGTCGAACCTCGTCTCCTGTCCATGACCAGAATCGCGGGCGAGAAACTACTTGCGAGCCAGCCGTGAGAATGGGATATTACTACGCGAAGCGAGCCGAGGATGCGCAGTTACTTTGTCGAGCGGAAGTGGGCCAATCAGTTTGGGCGTTCTTAGCAAGAGTGATCGCGGAGTTGACCACAGCATAAACTACACTGTATACCATTACAACATCCCCTTTCAAGGCTACTTTCTAACAACATTTTTTGTTGAATCTGCCAATTTTCGCAACGATACGTCGTAGACAACTAGGAAAGCGGTGAGGATCAGAGCAGGTGGAGGAAATGGGACCGACCCTCTTCGATCTTTTTGAGATCATATTTAAGGCCGTCAAAACGTCGTCGCAAGGTATCATTTTTTAGGTTGAGCTTGATTTAATTCCGGAGAAAAGACCTGTCAAATTTCGCATTGAAAACTTTGACAAGTGTTACCATCGAAAACCCAGAAAAGATCTCCTTCACAAAGACGGAGATACGGAGCGGTGCTTCGTAGTCCCCGAGCGTCACCACATTGACAGCAAGTCGTGACTAAGGGAGTGATAAGTTGGGATGCCAATTCTGTATTGTCCGAGACGCTGAAGATTGGCGGACTTTATTCACCAGTTCATTGACCAGGCTAATGAGCCCATGCAGATAATCTTCCACAGTTATCGAGAACCTATCTGCCCACTCTTCTGTTACTGGGAAGACGTGAGTATTTTGACTTTGCAGAGAGCCGGGCGGCAAACAGCTCACTGCCAAGCACCTCGCTGGCCTGTGAAAGCGTGATGAGAGAACCACTACTTAGGTATTCCACTAGGGCGGCAGAATAGACTGCCGTACGGAGAGAATTTGACCACATCTCCTTCCAGCGCCAAAGTTGATTAGGGGGGACAAGAGAGGCGATGGCAGCATTGGTATCGTGACAACTGCGCAAAATTGGTCGTACCGAATCAAGCAGCGGTGGGACTTGAAGGCGACGGGGTTAGATGTCGAGATGTGAGGTGGGCGAGAGACTAACGGGCATCTGTTGAGGTGGAGTGAATTTTGTTCAGAGCCCCGACCATGAGGCGGGTTTTCTTTTCAAGATGAGACACTTGGTCTTTGATTTTCTTTCATGGAGGGATTTGCCACGAATTCTGGTGTAGTCGATTGTAGGCGCCATACCTCTCTGACTTCGACGTCTTGTTCAAGGAGTTCGTTGAGATAATTCACGTCTTGCGAGTCCATTGTTGAGAGCGTAGTCTCGAATAGGAAATTCGTGTGAACTCGGGAAGACTCCGACACTAGTAAGCGCCTTCCCAGAACGGCTCGAGACCACGGTGATCGACAGCTGAAGCACTGACTCGCGCTCTGTATCCATTTCTGGCGTTGGCAGCACCTCTCTCCTCCCACTCGTCTCCCTTGGGTAGCTCTGGCCGTTCTCATATTTTTTCTCCATCTTAGTCTCTTTCATGACCACTGCAACCGATGTGGGTAAGGTGAAAGCTCTACTCGCCAAGCTTCGCGACACTCCAGTCAACTCGGTGGATGGCTCGGACGACGTGTTGGCGCCGGTCTTCAACTATCTAATGAAGGTGCCATCCAACAGTTCCGACAGGTGCTACCACTGGTTTTGTTCTCGTGCGGATCAAGTCACTGTTGGCGCTGCTGCTTTTCTTTTGAGGTTGTTCGCCTATAATAGCCCAAAGGTAGACGAATGGAAGGCTAGGTTGATAGGTTGTCTGGCGGGTTGTTGTGCTTGCGTCAAAGCATTTGGCGAGGTGAAGGTCACCTCTCGGTCAACGTGAGTTCTTCATGTCCCCTGTCCTATTATCGGTTGGGAAGGTTGAGGCAGACTGCTCGCATTCTCACTCTCTACCCATGGTCAGGTAGAATGAGGCTCGTATAGCTGACTGAAGGAACTAGGTATTTTGGTGCTTTTTCAGATGACGTTCTCCGACGGTTTTACGGGGGTTTCGACGATTGGGAACTGGAGATCGTCAAGTCTGGCCTAGCTTCAGCTGGAATTAGCGGCGCCGCCCGAAACGACTCATCTGCTTTGCGCAGGGTTCCACCTGCGATAATATACCACGCGGTCTCGAATTTGCGTATCCTCCGGGATCCAGACGTCCTTGCATCAGTACGTTCTCAACCCTCGGTCTCAAGTTGGCCAACGGATGTTCCACCTGCTGGACCGTTCATTCTCATGTTTGACAAATCCCAAGACGTGCGGCAGTGGGCGAGGTCTTTTGTGATAACTTGTTCCGAGACTCCTATGGCCGAGGTCCATTTCGTCACTGGACATGAGGTGGCCCTTCGGATTATATTTAATCTCATCGCGAAGATCGCAAACCAGCATAGCCTTGATGTATCACACTTAGAAACTTTCCTTGTCGACTCGTTTTCCTTGACGTCGGACCCGAATGAAATCTGGGGCGGATTTTGTCAGATTCTTCGTCAAATACCCACCGAAACAATTCTACGGTCGTACGGAGGTGCCGACTGTCGAAAAGTTGTCATGGGTCATTTACACGACGCGGGTCCTCGTATGTATAACAGGTTTCCATCACGCGATTCGCAGCTGGCTGATTTTATTTATCAGAATTCGCGCATATACTCAAGTGTATGCTCTTTCTCCTCAAGCGCCTGAATACCGGCCTTTGGAAAGGCGAAGCACCCGAGTTCCCACAGGTCGTGTTCGATGCCATCAAGGATAACCCATCTTATATCAAATTGATTGAGGAAGCTGCTCCCCTAGACGACAAACCCTGGTTTATCTCGTGGTTTGGAGAGTATCTAATATCGTTGAAAGATTCTGGAGTCTTTGGCGACGTGCTCGCGAAAGCTGTGGATCTACTTTGCGAAGAACTCCAGCATGAAAGGTTCGAAAAAGTCCGGCCCGTGGTCATGTCCGCTGCTATACGAGTCAGCTATTGCGCCCGATTTTAGATGGAATTTGAGCTAATACTTAGTAACAGCTACTCTCGTCGTTGGTCCGCAAAAGTCAAGCTGAAGAACTGGCTCGCCATCATCAAGCAATATCCAGCGTTCTGGATATTCATGTTGATGTTTTCATATCTGTCGCTTTCGGTCGCCATTATGCAGACGACGAGTGGAAATTTGCTCGCAGCGCTGCTCGTGATCTCGTGAAGGCGAGCCTCACGCAAGACGTGCGAGAGATCGTTGGTGCAATCAGTCAATCTTGCGCGTTTCTTGCCGGTCAAAGCGACACATTCTCGGTATGCGCTTTGCGAGAGCACATGTGGATGAAGACGTACGAATCTTTGCAGACAAATGATACGGATGGTGCTACTTCCCTTCTCGAGCTGGTTGCCCAGTATGCCCATTTGGACGTCCTGAACTTCCGCGCTTATAAGGCAATCTTTTCAAAACCGAATGCTCGGGTCGCCTTTGATGCCATCAACCGCTCTTTACAAGTTACGCGACAAGGCTTTGTCGAGACAATCTCTAAGTTTGCCAACTATAATCAACCATCCTTTTTGCGCAGTGTTCTTCGTCGCCGGGAGGTTGCTAGGAACGTCATGATCCTCATGATGTCTCCAATCGACGACATTCAAACTGCCGCCAAGACCCTAGTTGGACAAGCGTTCGATGTAGACGTCCGTCTGGATTGCTTTCGCGCACTACTTTCCAATCTACCGGACCCTTCCCTCTCCGCTGTTTTCGGATTCCTCGAAAAGTTTGTTCGGCATGCGCCTCAAGTCACCGAGGCGTGCAGCTTGTCAAAGTCCCTTGTACAGTGTCTCACGGATATCATCGAGGTGCTCTGTTCCAGCCCCGATGGTTTACTGCATTCGAATGAGTTCTTGCGGGTTGAAGATCCGCAAGGTCCTGCTGCCCAACTCCCGCAACTATGGACGCTCATGACACAGTCGCTTACCGTGATATTTAAACGAACTCCGTTGTGGGCGGACTTCTTCGAGATACCTGATATGACTGTGTGGATGCGGGACGCACTCATTTTCGGTCGAGATATGTTGGCGCAGTGGAGGGTCATGGAATCCGCCGCTGTCACATACACAGAGGGGAAGTCCACCTCGTCGACGCGGAAACCATCCAAATTATCTCGTGTAGGAAAGCAGATGATGAACGATCTTCAACCTGTCCTACCTGAGCTGGCACGGTGGCTTCGGTTGTCAGACGAGGAGTTGCTGCATCAGTCATTCGCTCTTATCCAAACCGTCTTGGACTGCTTTCGGACAACAGGTGTACCTCCTTCCAAGGCTGGTTTGGCGAAGTTGAATAAGCACGTGGACGACTCTCGTAAGACGACGCACGGGGCTCCGAGGACTCGACTTGACTCGGCTCGTATAGCAAAACTCGAAGATTCCCTAGCGGTATTTGAGAGCGATGACGACGACGTGGAAATCGTTTCGATGACAACTACTAGTAGTCGCGCTTCGGCTCCTGCACGCAAAGATACCAAGCCAGAACGTAAAGAAGTTCAGACAACACTCAAGCCGTTGGCTCCTCAGCAACCTGCCAAATCTTCCCTCATGCATCAGTCAAAGGTGGAGACACCTGCTTTCCCGACTTTCCGGAGGGCACAGGCAACTGTCATTTCCGATCCCAATCATCCACCTCCTGTTCGCAGTGATGTACCAAAGGCGCCACCAGTGGTGGTTTTGTCGTCCAGCGACTCCGAGTCCGATGCTGATGCCGGGGGAGCGAAGGGTTTGGCTGCTCTCGCCAAATTTCAGAAGTCTCCTAAAGTGCAGAAGCCGGTTGAAAGACGTCAAGTCAGAATGCTTGATGTCACAAATCAGGCCAAGAATGCCACGATGGAACGACTTCATCGAAGAGATGATGCGCGTAGGAGAGCCATGCGGCTCAAACCAGACATTTCTGGACTTCATCGGGCACTACTGTCGTGGAATTATGATCATGAGGGCCCAGATCCTCCCTTCCAAGGACCAAAACCGAGGCTGCTTCATGTCCCAGACAAATTTGTGGACCACCACCAATATCTCAGTGTATTCGAGCCGCTCCTGTTGCTCGAATGCTGGGCTCAGATCGTTCAGTCGAAGGAAGAGATTCAGTCATCGTACGATTGTAAAATTTGTTCAAAGCAGTTCACAGACGACTTCGTTGACCTCGAGACTACTATATCCGAGGCTCTTCAGAAAGATTGGCATCTGTCCGAAACGAATGTAGTTCTACTCCGACATCCTTCTGGGAAGACATCGCTCCTTGCCAAAACACAGTCATATCGCACCACTCAGACTGGCGCCCAAATGACTCTTCGATGTTTTGTACCTAATGGAACTGATTCTGGTTTGCAAATCAATAGCATCTGGAGCTTGAAGAAGGTATTCAGGTATAGTTATTCTGTCAGTTGAAACATTCGCGAGGCTGACTTTTTTGTAGCTTGGCTACATTGCATCGCGAGTATAGTGCCTTGATGGCTCTTCCTTTCTACGATGCCTTCCAGTCGATCATGCAAGCTCGCATATCCTCAATGCCACGCCTGAACAACCACGAAATTGACCAAGCAATGTCAACTTACCGTGTTAACGAGCCTCAGGCAAGAGCGATTCTTAGTTCATTAAAAGCTGAAGGATTCCGATTGATTCAAGGGTAGGTTAACTTTTCCATCTCAATGGCTCGAATATTCAGATGCTTTAAAGGCCTCCTGGAACAGGAAAGACTTCCACTATATGTGGATTGGTCGAGGGTTTCCTATCACAGCGGCCTCGGGCTGCGACTTCTATACACGCAGGGCGAAATTCCATGCAAGCCGATAGAGGCCCAGTACACAAGATTCTTTTATGTGCCCCAAGCAACGCAGCAATCGACGAAGTCGCCAGTCGCCTGAAGGAGGGCTACCGGACTCAGAAGCGCGGGGACCCCATCAAGGTAGTCCGGATTGGCGGTGATAAGGCTATTGACATCAGTGTCCGCGAAATTGCGCTAGACTACCTCGTGGAGCGGAAGATGAACGGTGAAAATATGCCAGATTCTTCTAGCGACGGAAAACAAATAGCGTTACTTCGGCAGGAGATAGAATCCGTCAAACGTTCTAAACAGCAAAAATTGGAGGAGCTGGCGACGATTCAAAACAACACTGCGAGAACGCTTTCTACTGAGGAAGAGATCAAGAAGCTGAATTCTCGCCGAATGGCCCTGACTCAACAGTTCGATCGTTTGAAGGACAAACAAAAATCCGACAATCGAACTTTGGATGCTGTGCGAAGGCGATTCCGCACCGAGGTTCTGCAAGAGGCAGACGTGATTTGTGCGACACTTGCAGGATCTGGCCATGAGTCGATCGAGCAGCTGGAGTTTGAGATGATCATCATTGATGAAGCCGCCCAAGCTGTTGAGTTGACTTCTTTGATTCCTTTGAAGTTTCGTACTCCCAGGTGCATTATGGTTGGAGGTGAGTGTTCAATAATCTCTCCTGCGTGATGTTAGAAGTGACCTGTTTCTGTAGACCCTCAACAGCTTCCACCGACTGTACTTTCCCAAGAGGTGATGAGTCTCTTTATATGGTCTTGCTTCGTCCTGATAAACCCTTTTAGGCATGCAAATTCAACTACAACCAGTCCCTCTTCGTTCGCCTGCAAAAACTCCGCCCGGAGGCTGTCCATTTGTTAAGGTAAGTTTTATGTCAAACTTTTCGAATAGCCTACTCAAAGACCGAACAGTATTCAGTACCGCATGCATCCAGAGATCAGTCAGCTCCCAAGTCATTTGTTCTATCAAGCTCGTCTACTGGACGGACCTGATATGGACGCCAAAACCAAACAACCCTGGCAATCTCATCCGAAATTTGGTTGCTATCGCTTTTTCAATGTCTCGCGCGGCCAGGAAGAGGGAACCATACGCCATTCAATGAAAAATGTACTGGAAGCTCAAGTGGCTGTCGCACTCTACGCAAGGTTGCGCAAGGAATTCGTAACAATCGATTTCGACTTCCGGATTGGCATCGTCTCGATGTATCGTGGTCAAGTGGTCGAACTGCAGCGTGCATTTGAGAGAAGATTTGGAGAGGATATTCGTGAAAAGATACATTTTCATACGGTCGACGGCTTCCAAGGCCAAGAAAAGGACATCATCATCCTTTCGTGCGTACGCGCTGGCCCAGGCGTACAGTCGGTTGGCTTCTTAGCTGGTATGGTTCATAAACACAGGAACAATTGCGACTGAAACACCATCCACTAGATGTCCGCCGAATGAACGTGGCTCTTACCCGAGCAAAATCCTCTTTGTTCATCTTGGGAAATGCTCCGACGCTTGAGAGGAGCAATGCAGATTGGAAAGAAATTGTGAACAACGCAAGAACCAGGTCACAGCTGACTGATGTAAGTTATCCACTCACCCATAGTAACCCTTGTTCCCAACTTTGTATCGCGTGCAGGTGGATGTGTCCTACTTCACAGAGCCTACTTCCGTGCTGCCAGCTCGGCCTGCTTCGCCGACAAAAGCTAATAAACAGCGGCCCATTTCCAAGGCTCTGGAACCAGCAGACCTCGTCACCCCTCAGAGCTTGGTCGAATCCGTTCGTGCTAAACCGCAATTACAAAACCTTTCTTCTGCTCCAACTGGTCCCGCCTCGGATCGGACTGCTGCGGGACCCAGCGGCAATTCTGCACAAAGGCCCCTACCGAAGAGACCGTTTGCTTCGCTCATCGACGAGCGCAAATCACCGCCACTGCCACGTAAGCGATCCAAGAAAGACAAGGGTAGTATCTTCCTTCCCAAGAAACCCAGACCATAGATGTCAGTCAAGATCTTCTCCCTCTTTCCTTGCATGGTGCATCTACATAGAATTACCCCTTGTATTCTTTGCTACACTGGATATAATGTATTTTTATCATCTCTATGGTGCTTTTATTGGTGGTAGTTCCCATTGATCTGGTCCAAATTTGGGTATCGTCATCAATACGCCTGCACTGTTTTTTGCGGGCTTAGTGAAAGTGCATAGCGTCGGCTTTCCGAGCGTGGACAGCCATGCCGGGTTAATCAATGTCAGTCCTGCGGTGCTGTTATACAAAATGTTGGTTAGATTCTGAGATGTCACCGCACCTTTGAGCCATGGTTTGGTCGTTCTAACGATTTCGGTGAAGACAATGTAGTCCGGAGGGGAGCTTTGTGACAGGACAGACGAAGGATGTATAAATACGTCTTCGTGAACACCCATTGCTCTGTACAGGACACCTTTAGTGGTCGAGTACTGAACCCCGGTGGCTGACTTCTTTTGCACGACATCTTTCCGAACCGCCACCTGATCGATGAACGCGGCAGCCAATATCTGGCGAAGGACCTTCAACTACAAGGCACTGTTTAGTCTGATACTGACCGATGGCAAATGAAGTAACCAACTTGTATCTCATTGGGTGGTTTGAGAGGCTGTGCAAGACCCGTCTCCACACCAGGAAAAGTCGCGCTCACGATGTTGCAAATTTGCGCTCTTAGCTTATGAATCTCTTCCATGGCCTGGACGCCAACGTCAGTTAATGGGACACGAAGCCAAGATCTCAAGTCGTACTTTTGGTCGAACAAAATGTTCCGAGCAGAACTGGAGGCCACCCCTAACGAATTCGTAGGCACCGACGACTGAAAGTATTCGAAAGATATCACTAGTTGATCTTCCCAAGGAGGCGTGGATCTGAGAAAAGGGAGTGTAAGCGCCGCATGATGAAGAACTGCACCGAGTACCTGTTGCGCCTCGAAGAAGGCCTTCCGACGCACTCTGCGAACCTCTTTTGCCTTGACTCGTTCACTCTGGATGTACTCCAATTCATCATTGTTCTCATCGTCGGAATCGTTGCCTCCATCTATCCCCTCTTCGTGCAAGAAGGGATCACCCACTGTCATGATTGATACGATGGCAATCACGTATGGCAGACAACCATGTTGTTGACCAGAAACTAGCATTCGAGAATATCGTGGAGCAAGAGGAAACAAACTCATCGACTTCCCGAGCGCCGTAATTTGGCCTCCGATCGTGGTGATATCCACTTTCGATGATGCGTGAGGTGTACTGCTCACCGCCCCGAGATGAGTTAGTACCATTTCAGCCTTCTTCAAGGCATGTGTGTCGGGAGGGGTTGGGAAAGGGAAGTTCACCACTGTATCAATGCCCATGCTTTTCATTTGAAGTACTACGCCTTCTATGGGCGCACGAAGAATCTCGGGTTGTGAAAATGATTCAAAATAGTGTTCGTAGAGTGCGGATGAATAGAGCCTGTAGCAATGCCCAGGTCCCGTCCGTCCTGCGCGACCGGCTCTTTGCGCAGCGGAGGCTTTCGATATCCAGTTCACCTGGAAGGACTGTATACGATTTGTAGCATCATATCTGCGCTGATAACTTCTGTGATAACGAATAGTGTCTGCAATCAGAAGTAACTCACCTCCTTCGCTCGCCCACAGTCGACAACATATCGGATTCCAGGGATCGTCAATGACGTTTCAGCTACATTCGTTGAGACCACCACCAGACGGTACCCAAGGGGCGGGGATTCGAAGACTCGCATCTGTTCATCACTCGGCAGAAGAGAATATAATGGAACGACGTGTATCGGAGCTAAAGAATACGTATTCGTGAGTATGAATACGAATCAAGGATCCGGCTCACAGTCGCTTTCTTCTACATCGGCGGCGTCCTCGTCGTCGCTGTCCAAAGCTTCAGGATCTTCATCGGGGACACCATCGTCGACATCTAAAGCCAAATCTTGGTTTCTGACCCCCAATTCGACATCCTCCGCCTCTATGACAACTGATAGATTTTTTTATAATTTCCATCAAAGAGACGAGTGTTGAGATGACGTACCTTCAGCAGCAGCAACTGTTTTTGGAGGGTCCGGAGGATCGTCCGTAAAGAACGCAGAAGCATTCACCAGGCGCCTTCTACGCAACCGGGTCTCGATAGCCCTTTGGCTAAACTTTGCTTGCAAAGCCCTGCAGACACCCGATATTTCATTCTGACCGGTCAAGAAGATTAAGATGCCGCCTGGAGGTAGGCGAGAATGAATCTTAGCGGTCTTTTTGATCGCTTCCTTGACGTAGTCCGAGGGTGTTCGACGGTTGAAATGGATCGTCACCGGATGCTGGCGTGCAGAGACGCTGATCACTGGAGGGGGCGACGGAAAGAGAAGCTTATTCTCTGCAAAGTCGCTGACTCGGAGGGTGGCCGACATTATGACCAGGCGCAGGGGTTTTACACCGTCCTTCTTGTCCTTCCACATTTTCTCTCGCAGCTTCAAGACACGGCTAAGTACACCGATGAGTATGTCCGTGTTCATGCTTCGCTCGTGAGCTTCGTCGATAATGATGACAGAGTATTTGGACAGTAAGAAATCGGTGGCCAACTCGCGCAACAGAATACCATCAGTCATGAACTTGATCGTAGTTGAAGGAGATACGGTCGCATCGTAGCGGATTTGGTAGGAGACCCGTGACGAGGTTAGAGACAATTCGTGTGCAACACGGGTGGCCATCGAGATCGCTGCGACTCGTCGGGGTTGTGTCACTCCAATCATGCCAGGATTATCTAGAAGATGTATGTTAGTACGTCCTTGCTCGGCTTAGGCCCCGCATACCTCCATTGGGATCCCCGAACCCTGCCTCGTAAAGATACTGCGGTACTTGTGTGGTTTTTCCACTACCGGTCTCGCCGCATATGACCACGACAGGATGGAGTAAAATAGACTCCATGATAGGTTGCTCCTCAACTGTGATAGGTAACATCGACCGGGCCTCTTCGACGTCTGCGGGTCGCCTGATGGAAACAACCTTGGGATTCTTTTCAGCGGAAGACGAATTTGACGACTGTGGGGGTTTCTTCAACAGATGCTCTGCCAGCGCAGTGACGGGCAGTTTTAGGTCGTCTCCAAGCGGACCACGCATTATGGCTTCGTGAGGTGGATGTAAAGCCTTGCGTCGTGTTGGAGGTCTATCGGTAGTATCTTGGACCGGCTCCTGCTGAGCGGGTGATTCATCGATGAGGGCAACATAACCCTTGACCGCGGAGAGCTGCTTCATTGCCCATGTCTTGAAACCTGCGCGCGTCACAGAAACAGTATTGTTCTCTGTGCCAGATACACTGTTGTGGTCCGAACCACCGTCTGACACTGACCCTGAAAGGGATTCAGCGTTGTCGTCCACATTTTCATTCGTGTCATTCACGGAATCTGAGCTATCGAATGAAGAATCAGACTCGGGCTCGGGGTCCGGCTGTGCATATTGCTTTGACCACCGTCGAAAACTTGTCTAAGAAAATATAACGAGACCACAAGCTGCAAATCGTCGACCGACCAACCTTTTGACTAATCTTTCTTCTTTTGACAATTCGAGGGACCATGGAAGTACCATCTGGGTTTCGTCTGAGGGAACCTCCAACTACAGTAGACTGCGATGACTTTTCCGGCGCAGCTAGGCTGACGGACATGTCCACAACCTGGACTTGATTTAGAGTGGCAGTGGCTGGGAAGTCAACGTAAGTAGCATCGGAACCCATCACATCGAGGTCGACATCTTCGTTCTCGGTGTCAGTTGAGCCAGCGACAGAAAACCCACTGTTGCACCGTCTCCGTTTGTTAGATCGACCACCCATGAGACGCCGAATATCCATGTCTTCGGTTTTGTCCAATCGTTCGCGATGTGAGACAACCTTTCCTGACCCTAATGTAGAAGAGGACTGCAGCTCCAAAGTTGGTATTGACGCCTGAGTCTGACTGCAAAATTGAGCGTATGATTAAAGGGCACAAAGGTGTCCATACGCCAGCTTCTCGAACATCAACACTCTCTCCTCTTGTCTGAGTTTTTTGTCCTATGGAGTATACATCAACGAAGGGTGTACTGAGAAAAGAGCTGCGTCTCACGATGTATTTTTCTAATCTCTTCTTCCTCTTACTTGATACCTTGCTCTCCGATTGTGCTGCAAGCTACGCCGATGAGATACACGACGTCACGAAACCAGGTACCCACCTCCTGCACGAGTCTCTCTTTCCTCTCCTTTTCCTTCTGTTCCAGGGATTTCGGAGCCAGGATCTCTGCATTGGGATCCGTTGCCTCCGCTGACACAGTAGGCACGCGTTGGAGCGGTTTCCGCTTCGTGCGTGATCCCGGACGTGACTGGCGTGCCCTAGCATTATACCTCTCCCTAGTTTGCTTCATCAGTGTCCAGTGTTCAGCACAAGTGCACTCGTTACATAAGCATAGTATTTATCGGCCAATCGCTACTCTGACTATCACGCTTAGTACCAAGGCTGATGCAGTCGTCAAACCAACGTTTCAGTGATTGTTATAGTCAAATAAGATATTGGTATTTTCCAGAGAATGGTAAGCGTGAAGTAGCAGAGTCAACCCTGCAAGATGAATGCGACCTGATGCAAGGTCATATCCGCAAAACCACCTTTCCCATGTGCATCTAGCACATATCAGGTTGAAGAAACGACGAAAGCATTGAAGTTATATGAAGATGGTGTGGGGTCGAAATAGAAATCTGAGGGGTGCAGGTCAATGACGGTTTGACCATTCCTTTCAAGCACTGCTTTCATGGAACCGCCACCGCTGATAGGGAGTGAAAGCTTTGTCACCCCAGCCGTGACTTGGAATGTCTGTGACTCAGTGGACGACGTCGAAAGGGTGACACTTGCAGCAGAAGTCGCGAAAATTACCGCCCAAACTTTGTCCCGCGTCTATCGCAACCCAGAAACAATTCAGATCCAGATGGAACGATCCCCGATAAAGGAACGTACGATCTCATAATTGGTAGGCCGAGGGACTGAATCGGGTGCAACGGCGAGAGCTGGATGGGGACGAGACCACATAACAATCTTGTCCTCCGTGATGGATGGGAACACTCCCGTCTTGAATGCGGTAGAGTAGTATGATGTCATATCGAGCCAGCCTAGTAGAGACGTCTGGTACCGAGACACGAATTAGAGAACGTAGCAAGGCCCACCGGTATGATTAAACCCGTTCACCCATGCCTGACTATTTGGTTGTGCACCTTCGACAGGACCAATGTAATGACATTCCCCATAATCATTCCAAGAGATGACCTCGACAATATCAACTTGATCGCGGATTTTAATCAGAGATTCCCAGCGTCGCGCATATAAATGGTCGTCGCTCAGGTATATCCACTAAACCCAAGTGGTTAGAACCGATCCATCGCTCACGGTGGGACTCACGTTCTTATTGTAGGTCTGTGGGCCATAGTGTGTGAAGAACCAAGGGGATACAGAAGCCACGTAAGCTCCGTTCATAGGAGCCAAAGCGTTTATATACTGCTCGTCGGACGTCGTAGCCCCAACGTAGGCTGTAAGCGAATCAAGCACAGATGTTGCAAAGCCGATCAAAGTATTGGCTGTTATTTGTGTGGGCCATGCGGAATTCCACTTGAATGGAAAGAGTGTTTGTTAGAGTGATAGACAGCACGACGATCCATCGGTCTTACATTGAACATCCCATTGATTATGCCAGTAAAGCTCTGGAAATCAGACGTGTCCACGAAAAAGGAGGGGACAAAGTAAACAGAATTTCCCCCCGTCAGCTGCCTCACAAACTGTGTCGACCATCCTGATTGAACTGAATTTTGACCAAACTGGCAGGACCCTCCAGAGAAGGTCGAGGCGAAAACACGACTGTTGTAGATGAATTGGTTGGGATGGGTGGCGTATGTTGTGATGTAATTCCGGAGCGTAGCAGCATCGCTGGCTGTGGAACAAGGGAGAGATCTAGCGGTTGACATGAGGACAGAACCAAAGCGGAGAGCGGAGGACGCACGTCATGTCAAATGACAGGAAGAGCTTGAAGCCCGTGCCAGATTGCTGCGCAGCCTGGTACCTAGTCAAGCATGAGCGTGAGTTAAGGACGTATCGTGGGCCCTCACGCGTTTGCGACCTGTTGAGGTTGCCAGGTATCGGCGCCTACATTGAGGGCGAAAGCGTCGATGCCATTAGCGTTGGCAAGGGAGATATCGGACAACCAGTCTTGCTGGGTGTATGGGTAGGTGTTTCCGACCATGAAATGGGCTACGACATATTTAGGGGTATCCCTTCTGTATAATGGTGTGGAGGACATCGCCATCGATGAGACCGATGTCTTGCGGACAATCGGGCCGGACCAACCGGGACTGGCGACAAAGAGCAAAGAGACCAGCACTAGAAAAGCAAGCATAGCAAGCGAGTGGGGGCGAAACGAGTGACGGTGCGCTGCGAGTGTCAAGCAGCAAAAATCGAGAAAGTAGAACAGACCTTGACCATACAGCTGGAACCGTCCATGCTATGTATTGTTTTCATTGTCTTACGGTTGCCGTCTTGGAAACAATGGCGTTGACACTTCATTGATCATGTGACACAAAAGTTCCGCTCATCTCAAGGCATGACGTGGCAGGCGTATCGGTGCCGTGAGCCAACGAATAACTGTATATTTTAACGGACCAACACAAATCTATCCCCTCCTAAGCCTTTGACTCGGCTTCATCCGCCAAAAGCCAGATCGCTTACAGCGTGCTCTCAGAGGGCGGGTCATTCGTCGACCTCGACAGGTGTGGACGGAGTCGGATTTAGCTCAGACTCTGGTGCAGGTACAGCGTCCGTTAAAGACTCCGGCAGGGATTGTGCTTCGGTGGTCGAACCCTCCTCAACAGGCGTCTCTGCCTTCGCTACCACTTCTTCCGTTTCCTGGGCGTCTTTTGGAGAGTCGGCTTCCTAACAAAATAAAAAGTATACAAGATAAACACAATATTATGACTTACAAACGCCCTTTGCATCGACTCCTTGACCTCTTGTCCAGACACCTCGGTGCCCTCGTCATCGGTGACGGGGGCGATATTCCGTACATGTTGCTACAGAAACAGCGCTGACGTCACTACAGACAAATTAGTGAATGAACAAATTCCGTCGCGTACAGCATGCTCGTCGCCATGCTCATCCTAATACGAATGGTCAGATTGTTACACATATATCCGAGCCAAGTTGTCGCGTACATGGTGTCCATGAGAGCCTTTGCGTGCCGACGGAGACACGAGGTACAGGAACTGTGGGACAGGTGAGTAGGGAGAAAGCACGCGACTCGATCCATCGTATGTGCCTACCAGAGGACCGAACACCAGCGCAGACCCAATCTACAGGAAAACACGTTGAGCAACTTCGCTGTGAGCACGGGCGGCGAAACGCACTATCCACGGTGTGTCGCTCGATGCACTTCCGCCATGGCCAACATGCGACTCGGAACTTACCATGCGCCGGGTGAGCGCGACGCGAGATGGGCGGGCCACTGCATTTAAATTAAGGCGCGTAGAAAAACGCAAGGACGAGAAGAGGCGGTTTGCGACTCTGGACATCTCAGAGGGGACGAAGAGAGTGAACGTTCTGCGGTGCGAAGAGGTCTGCAACAAATTTCGATGACGTTACCGTGAGCGGAGAGGGCCGGGAGTCTACGAAACGGTCTGTAGTTACTAGTTTCCAAGTGCTCCTCTCACCCCGTCGACATCTCTGCCATTCAACACCTCAACGGACGCGGTAAACGTGACGAAACTTGATGGGTAGGCGGTCAGTTCGACTGAAAATTACCAACGTTGCTCGTCATTCGAGTGCGCATGGACAACGACGAGCACCTCACGAAATCACTTCCAAGTCATCATTTCCAATTCTCCTTTGCTGTCATCGTTGGGGTCCGGATTGCTGACAATCATGACCCGTCTTTTTGACGTGCGCATACTCGCCTCCTCATGCTGATACGGTTGATACTACCCCCGATCTCAGGTCAGTTTAGGTTCGGTTGCTTGGATCTCGCTTACTCCTTACCATGGATGGCCTCTGCCACTGATACGGTATCTGCGTCCCTTGCAACTTCGTTCGCCCTTCCAGGTGTCTCTGGTTGATCCTGAACATGTAGTCCACCTCCTGCCACTCCCTCTCCGCTTGTGTCGACCATGATCTCGGAAACTCTGCGCACTGGGTGTCGCTGTGATTGCGCCTCTTCCTCGTTTCTTTCCACGTCCTCCGCTGCGTTACAAATTCCATCGCTAGAGCAACGAATCTTTGAAACAGTTCCTGAATGGGAGTGAGCTACGCGTTGTCGAAGTACGTCGGACCCTCACCAGTATTGTCATCTTTTGCTTCGTGGTTGCACTGACCACGGGGACACCCGTTGCTCCTGCAACCCAGGGTGACTTATGTATGCACGGTGGCACGTTATTTCCGCCTTTGATTGACACAGCACGCCCTCGTTGACCAGCACTTACAGTTCTACTCACCATGAATTAATTCTCATGACTTAATTTCCATGCAACGTAAGTTATGTTTCATGTCTCCGTAACGGTCACTGCTCGTCCCAGGATCGGGGCTGTCAACAAGGTGCATGTTAAACTACTTTTGTTCGGATACAAGGGGTTCGCGCATGGGATTCGGATGAGGTGCCGTTTACAAACACTTCTTCAGCAGCGGAGGCTGATGCCTTCCGACTCTTCATCAGCATCAGGCACATGTTCGCCTAACCTTTCTTCTTTAATCCACTTCCTTAGCCTTCTCTATGCCTATCTTGTTCACTTCCCAACCATCCTTTCACCGCACCGCGTTGTCATGGAATACCCATCTGCTCTCGTTCAATTTCCGCGACGTTCGGATGAGTGCAGCCTACCCTTCGAAGAGTATGGACACACTCTGAAAATCCATCCCTCGGTAACGGAACCCCTTTGTTCGGAAGCGCCTCCAACGACATTTTCCGGTGTTCGCGCTGCACGACAAGAACGCGTGCACACTTGGCGGGAGACTAGATCTCCACTAGCCAAGCACGCCAAGGTTGCGGCACTTGGCGTGAACAATGTCCCCCCATTACTGGTAACGTGGTTGGCGGTAATGAATCGTAGTAATTGAGGGTGGCGTTGATGCACGGAATGGCTTATCGCCGGGAAGGTCAGAGTGTGTGCTGGTCTTTATTTTTGACACCTTCATACGCCGCTTGCGTGCTATAGTCCGGTCGGTTGTTTTCCGTGCAGATATACGAATCGTCGCAGCTACGGTGTGCGTTCAGTGACTGGCATTCATGATCGAAGTCAACCACGTAGTCTACATAAAGTGCATTGCAGTAGGATACAGGCCCGCCTAGCTCAATCGGCCAGAGCGTCAGACTTTTAAGGCGGGCGTGATCCCTGCAGTGATCTGAAGGCTGCGAGTTCGACCCTCGCGGTGGGCTATTGTTTTTTCTTGCGGGTGATTCCATTTCCTGTCTCATTTGTTCCCACATCGATCAAATGGAATGCAACATTTTGGCTGGGCAGTGGGTGATCTAAGAGTATTCAATGAGTACAATTGTCGTGATCATAAAACAACATACAGACGAAGCAGACACGAAAGAAGCTAGGATGGACCAATATATGTACATTCACACATACACGCAACGACCGTGTGTTTGGTCCTCCACACGTATTTTGGTTGTATCGGGGAGGATCTAAAGGCAATATCCCAAGAAACGACCAACTAAGTGATTGCGAGGATAAATAAGCAAGTTGATGGTATGGTTGAAACCGTCTCCCGGCGTGGCTTCTAACAACGTCCTGCGTAACGCCATGCCGATCACAGTCGTACAACTCATGTAGGTTTATAGTAAATCGTGGTGAGATACTAAAGCATCTGTGAGTGACTACGCCATTCACAAAGACCCATGCAAATACCTTCTGTCGATAACGTGTCGTGTTCCCAACAGCGAGTACACCGTTACGAATCGCACTTGTACTCAAGTGGTGAAGTACGACATGGGACGGCACGGGCAACACACTGGCGTCATCTGACATTCCTAATCCGTCCAAGCCAAGTCGAGTATGCGCTTGCGATGAGACTGCAAGGTGGGTTACATCCGTCCCGCTGGCGGTAGTAATTGGGATGGCAGGATGTTCGCCTTCCCCGGTTTTATCCTCCCTATGCATATCCCCTGCAAGCGTACTAGTCATGCCGAGCAACGATCGTCCCTGCTTCCGCCTGTGCTCGCGTTCTCGCTCCTTTTCCCGCTCGCGCCCGCCCCTGGATGGTGGAGGTAATCCCGCTTTCACGTTCAAAATGAGTTTGTCCAGGTGTCTAGGAAGGACTGGAGCTGGAGGAATATTTGGCGCAGGGACTTGTTGGTGAGCGTTGGCGTACTCCGACTGATCGTATTCTGTGGCAGCTGTGTAAGTAAGGTAGGCTTCTTCTTCACGAGCGGCAGCGACAAGTTCGGGGGGGATCTCTTCCGTCCACTTGGACGATGATCTCGTGACATCTGAAGATGAAGGTCCATCGATGGTGGAGCCTTGGGTGGAGGTTGTAGTCGACCAGAACGAGTGCACTGGATGGCCGGGCTGCTTCGGAGGTACAACAGGGACAGAGACAAGATGAGGCGGCGTCAAACCAGAAATTGGGACTGCAACATAATTCGCCAAGCTCCCTTCGTCATCCACAGCCGTTGGCAGGTCATTGGCCAGGCGCCATTGTTCATCGACAATGAAACGGATATGGTGCGTTCCGGGCATGAGCGGGACCCAGGTAGACCACGATGTATCCGCAGGGGGGTCACTGTAGTGCAAATCAGACGGGAAAGCAGATCGATTAGGATAGACGCACTCTGATTCCATTCGTTGGCGGCCCTTCCAGTTGTCATCACCTGCACGAGCAAGGACGACAGATTTCCCGCCCCCATGCCAAGTGATTTTGACATTCACAAGTTCCTTACACTCGTCCGAAGAAAGATTGGAGGCAGGCTGACCAAGCTCAGCTAGACTGTGGGTGGTGGCAGCCGCAAGTTCTTCCTCAGCCTTATGTAGCGCGAGCGGGATTGTCGAATGAACTGTCTCTTGAACGAACTCTTGTCTATCAGGATGGGTGGATACTTCAACCTGGCTCTCCGCATACAGCTCCTGCATGCGGGGTTGCGTGACAGCTTGGCCACGTGAAGTGAATGAATGTGTAGAATTATATTGGAGAGGGACGCCTGGGAAATAGGGACTACCACGATTACGGGGATGGTGGTGGTGGTGAGGAGCTGGTGTATGAGTAGACGGTGGCTGCTCAAGGAGCAGATCTGACGAGAAGTTGGACGTATCTGTCTCCCTCGCAAGATTCACTTTGACATTTGTCTGCCTTCCACGAGGGGAAGTGCCCGTATTCGAAGCATTGTTCATGGTACCATTGTTAGAAACTGGAATCGGGATCGGGATTGGAGAAGTAGTTCTCAGTGGTCGACGGTGTGGTGGTAACGGAGATGAATTGGCGGAATTTTGGTGGGAATGTGCGGGAGTCAGAGAAAGAAGTGCAAGATCTGGTAACTCAAGAGATTTTTTCTTTGTGCGCAGGGAACGGTGGGGCTGGTTAGGGTTCGGAGAGGGTGAATGGGGTGGGGGCTGCTTGCGACTCGGTGGATCGATTTGCCCTGTCGAAACTGGCAATGGTCGACTGTGGCCCGTGTTCGAGGTTGTGTTTCCCATCGTGTAGATCGCGTCGTCCGTGTTCAAAGGTTCGTCTGAGCCTCAGCTCTTCGTCGCCAATGCAGTGAGCTCGATGGACGTAAGGGAAGAACTTTGTCCAATGAAGATCTCCCTGATATAATAACCTTGTTATCAGCAAATTGTTACTGTTATTATGTAAACATAAAATATAATGTATATATTTTTATGTATCACGTGATCCGATACTCTACTGATATTTCGTTCTTTCCATCGTGCTGAATGGTTTGGCTTGTCGGCCTCAGGTATTATACAGTGTAAGCCTGAGCTAATTAGTGAGAACCAATCATCACCGTTTCTGTTTCAATATTAATGCTCGGAGTCACATCTCGCCAAGCAGATCAAAAATCTCACCATGGTTGACTGTACGACAAAGGTCGTCAGCAGTGAAACACCCGAAATCTTTCTCCGGACCTCAAACTCTGCCAAAGATGTCGAATCTAGCTCTGGACTCCTGATCCCTGAGTCCAGAGACGGTTTTTACGGCTACAATGACGAAAAGAGTCTTCAACAAGTACGTTCTCGCTAGTAACCTCCAATCAGAGCTAGAGGTCAAATCTAGATCGAAGAGAAGAAATTGGCCCATCGCCACACGACTGACGTCCCTACCGTCGTCTCTGATGGACCTGCATCAGTTGCAGGGACCCTTGGAATCATTCCAATCCCCGAAGCCCTGCAAACCAATGGACAACAGAGTGACACATTCCCTTTTGTCCCCGAAGAACACAAAGCGCGCACCGAGCCGCAGGCGCAATGTGCGGATTTTTGCTTAATTCCGAATAAGAGATAATTGAAGTTTCATTTTTCAGTGCAACCCTCCATCACCCCTGAGATGGCACGTACCTTTAAGCTCTTTCAACACTGCCTTGAGTTACGCGACAAGTACATAGCCAAGTCCCTCCAGAGACTCGGCGACAATCCTAGGGACCATGACGGTCACTTCAATGGAATAGCTGAGGGCTTTGCAGGCGTGGCTGGTGTACGGCCCGATGTCGACTTCGCTAAAGCTAAGGTCGCCAAGAGCCCGTACGAAGCATGGAAAATATACCCTAGACCTCCACCCCCGCATTGGCATTTCACCGCAGAGCACGACGTTCCGGCCGGTCATGTCACTCCAGAAAGTGAAGAATTTGATTTTTCTGACTGCCAAATCCCGAAGTCGCACCCATGGGAGTTCAGGATAGATGATAAGGGCGTATACCAGGTGTATTCTACCGCGGCGGGTGCGCATGGGAATTTTCGTACACTGATGCAGCTGTTGATGCACTACGAACCTCAGACGAAAAGCCTTTGTTTGACATCCCGTCCATCAGGGAATATTTCGTGGATCTCGACCTTGTTCTTGGGGTCATATCCGATGGTCCAACCAAAAGCATAGCTTACCGGAGACTCAAATATTTAGCAAGCAAATTCGAAATGTACAGCTTGCTCAATGAATCTCAAGAATTGGCAGCTATGAAAGTGAGTGGATATTGCTCACGGGCGGTCCCATACTTAGTTTCTGGTTTCAGAGCGTCCCTCACAGGTCAGAATAAGTTGTAAATCTATCTAGTCTCATTGAAAATAGGTGTTTTCAGGGATTTCTACAATGTACGCAAGGTGGATACGCACGTACACCTGGCTAGTTGCATGAACCAGAAGCATCTCTTGCGATTCATCAAAGCAAAGATGAAACGCAGTCCCCACGTATGTCTCGTTTGCATCTTCTGGATCACTGGCTCAACATTGCTCTTCTTTAGGATATTGTCATATTTCGTGATGATGCCGAGTTGACGCTTGAGCAAGTTTTCCAGTCCCTTAAATTGAGTGCCTACGATCTTTCCATTGATACGCTGGATATGCACGCCCACCAAGACTCATTTCACCGGTTTGATAAATTCAACCTCAAATACAACCCCATCGGGGAATCTAGGCTTCGAGAGATATTTCTGAAGATTGATAATCGTATTGATGGACGCTATTTTGCTGAACTGACCCGAGGTGGTATTCTTTACTCACACGGAAGGGTTTTCACTAATCATTCTACAGAGGTGATGAATGATTTGGAACAAAGCAAGTACCAGGTAAGCACGCTAGCGTCGTATCCATCAATTAAGCTCTCACTTGGACAGTATTGTGAATGGCGAGTCAGCGTATACGGGAGATCGGTAGATGAATGGGATAAGTTAGCCAAATGGGTGATCAACAACAAGTTATTCTCGCATAATGTTCGCTGGCTTATCCAGGTACCGCGGTTGTACAACATTTACAAAGAAAATGGTGTGGTTGGTACTTTCGAGGACATCGTGATCAGTAGGTTGCTGATCCTATAGTTCCATATCCCAAGTTTGAACTTTGTCCAGGTGTATTCCGCCCATTATTTGAAGTCACTAAAGATCCGACATCGCACCCAGAACTCCATGTTTTCCTGCAGCGCGTTGTCGGCTTTGATAGTGTGGATGATGAGTCGAAGGCGGAACGCCGAATTCATCACAAATTTCCGTACCCTCGTCTCTGGGACACCACACAGAATCCGCCCTTCTCATACTGGTAAGTCCATTCACGAACCTTTGTTCCTGTTCGTGTAGAACCTATCCTGCATCAGGATTTATTACATGTATGCCAACATGGCGAGCCTCAACCACTGGCGGCAGGCGCGAGGTTTCAGTACGCTAGCCTTGTTATTATGACTCCGCTTTTTCCCACTTCTCACGACAGACACGTTCGTCCTTCGACCCCATGCTGGAGAAGCAGGCGACACGGACCATCTCACCGCTGCTTTCCTCACCTCTCACTCAATTTCTCATGGTATACTTCTTCGCAAAGTTCCGGCATTGCAATATCTTTTTTACTTGAGGCAGATTGGTCTCGCGATGAGCCCCTTGAGTAACAACGCATTATTTCTCACATATGAACGGAATCCACTCCCAGATTTTTTCAAGACCGGGTTGAACGTAAGCTTGAGCACTGACGATCCCCTCCAGTTCCATTTTACCAAGGTATGTCACGGTTACTGTGGTGTCGCCTCAAAACCGATGCATGTTGTCATGGTCATAGGAACCTCTGCTAGAGGAATATAGTGTAGCTGCGCACGTGAGCTATGTATAACTTCTAAGAAGGCATCTCACGCCATATCACGGAGTATAGATATACAAACTTCCCCAAAGTTCGCTTGCCGAACTGGCTCGTAACTCTGTTGTACAAAGTGGCTTTGAAATGGAGGTCAAACGACGCTGGATCGGACAAGAATGGTACCAGGCTGGAGCTGGTGGGAATGACATCCATAAGGTGAGATCATGGTTGGAGGGGGATACTTTGGCTGACGGGATTGATGCCCGTAGACAAACGTACCAGATATCCGACTTGCCTATCGTCATCAAACGCTGGTTGAGGAGTTGGAGATGATTAAGCTGGCACTGCTAGCCCGTTGAACCGCGGTGTAATAGTCAAGAGGATGTTCAACTGAGCATCTTCGCGGAATCGCCGTGGGCGTATGATGCAGCAGATGTGAGAACCGGGGAAACAATCAAAGGAAACATTGTCCGTAGTCTAGGAAATTCGGGTGAACTCGGGAAGCAGATGTTTCCCATAACGCGGAAGACTCCGACGCTAGTAAGCGCCTTCCCAGAACGGCTCGAGACTATGTATGGGAGTTGCCTTACATGGGCCTTGAATCATTCCATATTAGTTGCTGTAAACATCGGTTAGTACATCAAGTATAAACGCACAGCTGTCTGATCTGGGTTCGACTTGCCACCGTGGGTAGCAGGAGCGTTGACAGCGCGGGTCGCGGCAGCGTCCAGGGTCCGCCCGATCTGCCCTGGCAGGCTCTGCTTCTGTTCTATGTTTGCTGAGGCCGCCACCGGTCAGTGCTTCAGCCGAGCCTCACATTGATCGATACCAGGCCAGGCGTGCTACAAAAACCCTCGTTTTTCATTATTTTTGTGACCATCGTTCGCAGACAAAGTCCTCTCGCTCAGAATACTCCGTTGAAGCGAACCCCGTCGGGAAGCCGTTTCAAGCCTGGCCAGCGGATTGGATCTAAATCCCTCGCTCTGTAAGGCACCATGTCAGACGCAAGATCGAGCGACATCTGCGAGGATGGTACTCGACCACCTCGTACAATGATCCTTTGCTTCGATGGCACTAACGAACAATATAAGTCTACGGTATGTCCCTTTGTGAAGATGATTCAGACGCAATATCAACAACGATAGAATACCAATGTGGTTAAATTCTTTGGCCTCCTCTCCAAAGGCCATCCAGACATCCAAGCGGCTTATTATCAAGTACGTTTACTAGTTTTGCCACCCCGGAGTTCGACACTAGCAACGTCCAGGCAGGGATCGGTACGTACTATGCACCCGGAGCTGTTTCACCGCTATGTACCAAGCTGGCATCACTTCTGGATTACGCATTCGCTTGGTACGCGCGCCTGTGTTCCATAAGAGTCCGCGACAGATGATATGTAGGTATCTGGATGCACATGTAAAGGGTGGCTACCAGTATCTCATGGATAACTATCATCCCGGAGACAAAATCTGCTTATTCGGTAGGTAATGCACTATTTTCACTAAGCTCGCTGCTAATCCGAAATAAGGCTTCTCTCGTGGGGCATACACTGCTCGCGCGTTGGCAGGGATGCTGTACAAAGTAATTTGTGCTGTCGGGTTTGTAATCCACGAAGACTAATCGATTCCATAAAGGTGGGGCTTTTGCCAAGAGATAACCTGGAACAAGTCGACTTTGCGTACAAGGCCTACAAACGGAGTGATAAGGAGGGAATCAAGCTTGCCGCCGGTTTCAAGAAGACATTCTCGCAGGATGTCAAGGTGGAATTCGTAGGTGTATGGTAGGCGTCTTCGAGATCACAGGCATTTCCCCGTTACTTATTTGTGGTCAGGGATACCGTGGAGAGTACTGGAGTCCTTGTCAGTCGTATGCTGCCTTTCACGCATTCCAACCATGCTGTCAGGGTATTCAGACACGCGCTTTCTCTTGATGAAGTAGGACCCCCTCAATATCGCAGGTGGGACCTCGCTGACCTTCCACATCTAGCATCGTGCCAGATTCCGGCCAAATCTGTATCACTGGCCCACACAGGCTGATAAAGTGGCCACCTCGAGAAATGTAGCAACTCGGACGATTCAGGGCGTCAAGTCGACCTTCCAGCGACTTTTCAAGAAAAGTTCAAGAGTTCGGCTACATCAAACGCTGGGTTCCAGTTCTTTAGCCGATGGTGCTCAACGAAGCCGGATTGGTGAAGTAACCTCGAATACGGAGCCCAATGCAGTGTCTGTCGGCGAGGAAACGTTTCCGTGCACAGATGTGCTGGAGGTATGGTTTTCGGGCTGTCATGGCGGTAAGCTCAGGTCCCGCCTGCTCGCCTTCATGAATTGCTTAGGGTCCTTTCAGACATTGGTGGGGGAAATGTTGAGGACGGTGTGGAGATGTCTCTCGCGCAGATCACGCTGCATTGGATGGTGGAACAGGTCATACAATCTCAATGTGGAATCCTCTTCGACAGCGACGGACTCGCATCCATCGGCTTCACAATTCCACCAAATTCCCCCCAGCTGTCAGCCACCCGTGGACAGGTACCGCCAGATTCCAATACCAATGACACTGCCCTCGTTGTCTCCGGAATCGACACAACACAGGATACACCCGATATCAGTGCTCGTGTCGAGCAAAAATTGCCAAACGAGCCTATACAACCTACTCCAGGCTTGATAGGCTACTCTGAGCACTTGGACGCCATAGCACCATTATTCGATCGATTGAAGATTCAAAAATTATGGTGGCCACTAGAAATCATTCCTTGCTCCAGTGCTTGGCAGGACGCTAACGGGGTGTGGCACAACAAATGGAGGTGAGCACTCGGATGTTGCTCCATCGAATCTGTTTGATAAGATGGACTTGGTCCCCAGCGTTAACTTGGGCAGAGGCCGCTTCATACCTTATCAGAAGCCGAAGTTTCACCACACCGTGAAAGAAAGAAAGAACTACGGACCGCTAAAGTACAAACCACGAGCAAATTGGGATCACGATGAGGTCTACGTTTGACTCCCAGACAAACCTCGAAGTCGAAATTTTAATTTCCCCGGAGAGCATCTGTGGTATTTATGTCTAATGATTATGATTCAGGATTATTTATGAACTCGACGCCTTTTGATGTTCTCAACCACACATCAATAGCGCTGCCCTTCTGCTATGCTTACTTGCTCTGGAGCTTGATGATCCGTGGCCGTGGCCGTCGATGGCCACAAAGTGCACTGTACTTGATAGGAGGGTTATCTACGTGATGCTCGATCATACCCACGTGGTATTATTCGCGACCCAGAGGGCGAAAATTCGGTCAAGTCCATAATCCCGAAAGTTCGAAAACCAAGAATCCACTCCGCGCTCCACGTGGCTTAAGCGGTCTTCACCAATGGCTGGGTTCTCTTGATGACCGTGATTCCAGAGATTGCCAATCCCTGATATAATATCGTCTGAGTACATCGTGGAATTAGGGAAGGGCTAACTTTCTCTGCGCTCGTTTTCCAGCTTTGAGCATAGCCATCCTTGGACCTCGCGGTCCTATGGGGGATCGAGACCACCTATGTCGTCTACCAGGTCGACGGTACTCCCGCTGCGACAGTTACGGCTCCCGTGACTCAGGTGACAATGCGCATTTTTTGGAGACAGCACCCGGACCTTCCGCAAGTTGGTCATAATCGCAACAGCCCCGAATAACACACGGTCTTCTTGGCCGTCACCCCAACAACCAGTGTTGGGAATCAGATGACGAACTTCAAATTCGAATACTAATGTCTGTGCTGTCGCCACTGGTATCCTTGTTAAGACGATCGTGTTCATCCTGCACTCAGCACAGGCGGCTTGCAGTCTAGGGACGCTTCCGAAATTAATAGCACGGCTATGTGACTGATTATAATTTAGGTTTGATGGCTGGAAACATTTGAGACAGCTCAGTCATCCCACACATCCATTTGCTTTCGCTGAGACAAAGACGTAAAAAACTAGCGCCTAGAGCCACTCACTGACATGACTCTGAGTTCAGTACCTGTCGTTACCAGCACCGAGTTACTGTAGTGATCAGGTCATTTCGACAGTATGTCCTCACAGTCATCCACACAAGCATTAACGAAAATAATTCCCATGCTACCACACGGTTCGTGAATACTTATTTCTCCCGTGCTCCGCGCAGCCGCATTGACCATCTTTACTCTGGTGTTGTGCGTGATCACCATCAGCACACACATCGCAGATGCGTCCATGACACTCGGATGCGAACCCAAACCAGAACCCGGCGAGACCACTGCGAACGCCCGTGCGGTATGGTGCGATGGGCTCTGAGATGTCCTGCATATTGCCCTCATTTCGAGACTCATCGGTCTTGTGCGCTGAATGGTCAATCTTCAGTCGAATACTGGTGCTGCTACGACCATTGAGTTTCACGAGTGCCGATAATAGGCTATTGACGATGAACTTCTGTACCACCTTGTAACGAGATGTCCGTCTAAGCAGAACAACGGCCCTTACCGCAATGTGCGTCACAAACATAATGGTTAAAAAGGTGTTTATGAAGCAATCCATCTGCTGATCTGCTGGTTGATAAATGAATGGCCTTTTTCTACCGTACAAGATGGACAAATTGAGATAATAATGTGCGAGAAAGTAGTAGATGAAAGCTGGTGGTATGATCCAAGGAAAAAGCCCGACCGCTCAAAACGTGTTTGCCCATATCTCGAGATCAAAATCCGACACCCGCGCCTGCTCTATCCATTGGTGTTTCTTATCGAGTCCTCGTAAGCGTGACTACCGTTAATAGCATTCAGAACATACCAATAGCTCCTTGGGAGTCTTTCGAGTATCAGGGTCTTTGAACAAGCAGCTGTCTACAAAGTCCTCTGCTTCTTTGGGGAATCGTCCTTCGGGAGTCAGCCGAGGAGCAGGCTCGTTGACGATGTGTTGAAGTAGCTCGAGGATACTCATCATCATACCCCCTCCCTGTAAGCTAACACCTTTGGATTTTCGTCGGTCCTTCTTCGTGTTTTTATCCTTGTCCTTCCTGACCGGTGGCAAAGTCATGGTACTCGGGGAAAGCGTTCCTTCCAAGTCCGACAGATCGGAATCATCAGGATCAGATTCGGAGAAAGGAAAGCGGCCCAGTGCCAACTCGATCAACGATATTCCAAGTGACCAGACGTCCGACTTGACGGTATATTGGGCACCTTGTATACGCTCGGGCTATACAATATTATGAGGATGACACGATCTTGCACGATGGGGGACATACACTCATATAGGTTGACGTTCCGACAAAGGTATCTGCAATCGAATTAATGAGTTCTCCCGAGACTCCAAAGTCGCATATTTTGATTTGTCCTTGGGAGTTGCAGAGTATATTCGATGGTTTGATGTCTGTTGTATCCGCATCAGCGCAAAGCACCGTGAAGTGACCGGTAAGCATACCGCGATGGATGATGCGATGAACATCGTAGAGGTATGTCAAACCCTCTAGCACGGCCAACGCAACGTGGCCAACAACCTCAATGTCAATGGCGCCAATCTTCTTATAGATACCATCAAGAGAGCCCTTGTCCATGTACTCCATGCAAATGCAAATGTTTGGGTCCGACAAGAACGCGCCATAGAAAGAGATGATATACGGAGAGTTGCAGTCATGCATGATGTGCAGCTCACGCAAAATTTGCTTGCGCACAGATGGCTTTGCATCAATAAGGACAATCTATTCATATCCAACAAGATGTGAGCAGACTCACGAAAAGGAGTATTGGAAGCTCACTTTCTTCGCCATGATGGTCTTGGTGGGGACATGCTCGACCTTTTTGACGCTTCCACCATTACCCTGCCCAAGTTCCTGAAGGTCCTTGAGATCCTCGTTCCGAAGGTCAAAACGCGTCTCTGCATTCATGTCCAGGTTTGCGAGCGTGTTCGAAAGGGTTGTATGATACGTGTTTCGACGTGCGGATGAGGTGCCTAGTACAGGTGCGGACGGAGGACCGACACCGGCCGCGGGAAGGTTGTCATCAGCGTCGCTCATCACGGGAGTCTGACCGAGCTTCGGAGCATTCAAAGTCATGGGTGGTGGCCTTTTCTTTCCTTTTGTTAACCCTGTCGTTGCTGGTGCTGCGCGTGTGGGGATCAGCTCAGACTCTTTTGGCTTGGCTGACTGGGTGACATCGAGCTGCAGAGCCTTGAAGTTACGTTTCTTGCGGATGGGGGTTGTCATCGTGGCCGACCCAAAGAGTCCCAGTAAGAATGACGGTGACGCGCAACGAGGGCGATGATGCGGAAGGCAAAGAGCGAACTTTCGAGGTCTCGCTGTCAGTTCGGTCACTATACACAACTCTACATATTATGTAATCAGACGTCCGGATCTGTTGTGCAGTCGAGCTTCGTACTCCTAGCGACGTCGTTACCGTTAAGCTCAGTACAGTTTCAAGCGCGGCGTACGCACCTCCTAACTTGGGTGACTAACACTTTCGACGCAGCGGACGTTGTCCCAGAGAGATCTTTTTGGCCCAGCTGGAGCAGATGACGGGTGTCCAGCGATGCGGCTGTCGGCGAAAAAGGGGCCCGAGTACAATGTCCGTATTTGATTATCTCAGGGATTCACTCAGTGAATTCCTCGCTGGAAACAAGTACGAAAGGCGTATACGCAGGTATGTGACGACGATAATGTAATGGACATACGCCCCATCACAGAGCGGTACCCATCGGCTGCCCTGACTCCGTTTCGCAGCTCGCTCTCTCACCCACAACCCCCGTGGCCACCAAATGCTCTTGCTCGCCCTCTTCTACAACCGTGTGCACACCCGGACGAGATTTCTTAGGCGGCGTCTGCGACATGGACGGTGAGTCGCACTGTTGCTGTACTAGTGTCGGGCTAGAGACCGAATCATTGGTCCCGATACCCCCAATACTCGCGCGCGAGAGTGAGAACCTCGAGGCCCGGTTCGACCAAAGTGAATGTATTCCAGCTCCAAACGAGTTCAACGCCGCTTTCGTATCCGAAGCAGCCTGTGTTAAACTAACAGGCCGTGTCGGCGAAAGTGCGTTTGTCGCAGATTCTCGTGAAGTCTGCCTGGATATGTTGACATCCGGTTTCATGGAATCTGTGGCAGCTGCGGGGAGGCTAGCTTCTGACTTCGTGATCTCAACAGGAGTACTATAGGCGCTAGATGTCACATCTTGCATGGAGGAGCTAACTGTTCGTTGTTGCCATCGCTCCCGAACACCTTCGACAGCTTTGAAAAAGTTGACTGAACCAGCGGTGAGTGTTCGTGAGATAGCTTCACGCGTTGGTGCAAGTTGTTGTTCCAATCTGAGGTCTTGGATACCTTCTGAAAGCCGGAGTCCTATGTCAGACACCACAGACGGTTTCTCGTTACAGGGATGTCTAATGACAGAAGGAATCAGAGTCGGGTGACTCTCGCAGTTTCAAACTCACCGAGGTTCAACAATATCAAATAACATCGGATCCGTCGACCGGTCCCATACTTCATAGGCAGTTGTCTTGGTGAATTCAGCCATCCACACAACGCTGAAATCCTCTAGCGAGCTTGTATCACCACCTAGCATGATATGAGCCTACAAGGCGCGCGTTACAACCACTAACTTACCACTCCCCGCGATAATAGTTCCACTACCCTTGCCTTTCGACAGGAACTCTTGGTATCGCACTGATGCAAGTGCCGCAGATACATACTCCTCGAACTGTTGCTGTCAGTAATTCTATTCCCATATCATGAAAGCTGACTGATGTACCTTTGCTCTGAGGTAATCGTCACTACCCTTGAAACTTTGAATTGCTCAACTTCGAATGCTCTGATCTCAGTGAGAAATGACGTACTGCATGACAGTTTTGGTGGGATCGGTGTCGTCCCAAGAACTGTTTACGTCCCGAACAACTTCATCAATCCATTTGCGATCTGCGGGAGTAAGAGCAATCGATCGTTCCAATCTCGGATTTCGAAACTCAAGGGTGGCTGTCTCAGTCTGTGAGGAATGGTCAAATGATGGTTGAAGAATGGAAAAGAACGTCGCACATTAACCAGTAGATCTATCTCCTCTTGCTGTGTGACAATTGTATTAGTACTTCCACAGAGCCAACTTTGAGAATCCTTCAAGAGGTCAATCTGTTGTAGGGGCAGACATGGCTGGAAAAAGGCGTCCTGAAGAGAAATTTAGCTACAATCTACCGGGGCAGCATATTCAGATCAACCTTTCCGAACAAGTCTAACGGCAGACCAATGTACGCCAGCATACTCTTCCGATCTGAAGTTTTGAGTGAATTAGGCCGGGATAGCGTAGGTGCTCGCGCTGCTAATGGGGGGGATCCACAATCATCCAACATCTGAAGTAAACCTACGCATGGTGAGCGAATGGGTAATCGTGTTATGGAGGCACGAACTGGGTACAAGAGAGACCAGTGAATACTGATACGTGCACAACCTCTCCACAGGGTATCCATAAAACATGATCTAGAAAGTGGTGAGCGGAGGTCAATAACGCATGCACGTTGACAACCTTCTTTTGTAGCATAAGAGCTTTCAACAACACTAACGTACGATGCCGAAAAACGTGCACGAATTCTCTCCTGTAAACCTACTCAATGCTGGCATGGGATAGTTTTTTTAAGAGCTTACAAGCTGGTTCCTTTTCCCAGACAAGTCAGCAATCATCACGAAAAGGGAGGGGCTTGATACTAACCTATGTACAAACCGCTCTCTGTAAGTTGCGTTCGTAGAGACATTTCTAGTGAATTGCCGAACTCGACTAGGATTTGTGTATCCGTGAAGTCTCTGCGAATAATTTTGAAAGTCTCATGCGAGCTAAGTTAAGGAAAGAAAAGCTCTACCTTTGTGCAAACAAGGCCCTTGTGACAACTGCCAGTCGATCGCTATGTTGACTTATCAGAATTGCATACTGACATAGTTTACCCACTGACCGTATAGGACCAAACACGGGCTTGCTGGCCAAGACGACGACTGCTTTCTGGACGATGGAACGCGTCACGTCGATATCTTTGACGAGCAAGGTCGAAGCGGCAATTTGCCGGTTACATCTATGAACACATTCAACACGCTTCTGGACGTGTTGTGTGGAGACTCACGATATCCCAAATACCGTAGTGGGATTCGATACATCAGGGACGAGATGGAAGTAAGAGTAGTCCTCGAGCGACTGTATGGGGAAGTGAGATTTGATATGAGTACGCGGAGGACGGAGCATACCAGATGAGCTCCGTCCGGAAGAGCAAGGAAGGGAAGTATTTTTGCAATCTCCTCGTCCTGAAATATATCTCCTTGGCTAAATTCAATCCTTGGGCCAACCTAGTGCTGGATCGACATGATGAGCGGACGTCGTGTCCAACGAATCTTACCAGATGATTGAAGTCCACCAGAGCGATCCCCAGTACCAAAGGACCCTGGGGAGGCTGTAACAGCATTGATTCTGGTCGGGCCTTCCGCGAGTAGGTTGACGCGGCAGAAGTGAAGGAGTCGGCATCGGTAGTGTCAGAAGAAGATGTGGGGGGGTAGGTGACGGACGTGGTATGGGTCTCCGGAAGCTCTGGTTGCGATGAGGACGGTGCGGCGGAAGAGCTTGCCGTCCGTGCGTCCACATCGCTATGTGAATCACTGACTTCGTCTGTCTCGGAGCTGAAATCAATATCGATGGAGTCGGGCTGGGAAGTCCTTCTAGCGAAAAACTCTTGTGCGCGTAAAGGAGTAGTGGCAGCATGCGGAGAGTGAGGAGGGGAGGAGAGCGGGATCGAGCGCTGGGACGCAGTCTCTGCATCTACATCGCTCTCATTATCACCGTGATGTGTCGGGTCCTCTGGGTCCTCGACGAGGTCGTGAAGCGTCAACGACATGACTGACCTTGACAAGGCGACACTGTCGTTAATAGAGCGTATGCACGTGACGCTATTGATCACTCGTTCCCGGCCAGGGCACAGTCGCAGGTTGGCAGTGCTGCGAGTTTTTCTTCTCCTTGAACTGCCACGAAAACCCCCAATGCTCCCTGCTCTCTGCTTGCTCCCCCTTTTCCCAGCAGTGCTAGCGATACCATCTCCCATTGGATGGATTGGCTGGATTACACAGTTTCCATTCATGCACTCAATATCCAGGGTAAACCCACCCAAGGTCGAGATTGGCTGGGCTGATCCGCGAATCCTCGGAGGCCAATTCATAGACGTGAGCTCCCTTTCCTCCGTACTGACCTGTCCTTTGATCTCTAGGCTACCCAGTTTACGACACCTAGATTTGGAGAACCCTTGAATGTTATTATATCTAATCTGTCTGACCCATTCGTTCTCACTGACGAGGGCTTTCGTTGGTACTACAAGTGAGCTGTCCCGCCCCTGCCTGTTGCAAGCATGTAGCTCATATTCACAAGGTCCATTGGGTTCTCCGAGGAGTGCCTCGGGTTGCATTACGGCCATGTCCACAAGGCAGACCTCGGCGACGGAGACGGCAGAAAATCTGAGTATATTCTGGCCCGTCAGCATTATTTTCCTTACTGGGGAACGTGCTGGGAAACTCTCGTCGGCTAGTCACAGTCATGACCTTCGTTGCGACGATATCTTGACACCATATTCAGGGGGGAACCATTTCCGCGCTTGGAAACAAAATGGAACCGCGGCCAACACCAGTGCATGGTTTCTTGGGTGTGTCGAAAGAGCTACATGTTTTGACTCATTCATTCATTCTGATATCTAGGGTGTCAAAGGAGCAGGTTCGTTCAACAACAGACGATTGTATTATTATTCTTTGACCAAGCTTCCGTTTCAGGACACCACCAAGCACCATATGATTGTCCCTAACGGATACAACATTGGGCGCGACTTGCTAGTCCAGTCCGCCGTCTCTGGCGGCTCGTGGAAAGGTATCTCATGGATAACCTACGTGGAGTGGCGTGAAGGGCTTCTTGAGCCGGGCTGGAAAGGTATTGGCCACGCAGGTGTCAACATACACCCAATCGCTTACCCACATTCTCCGCGCAGGAATTAACCATGCCATCGCGCAAGATGGCCGTATCGCGATTCTAACAGTCCACCGTGTCTAACGGGCTATCTGATTTATTTCGCTCATTTGAACTGCCTAGATATTTGGTCATAGAACTGACCGTGTATGCACACCGGACGTCTCTTAAACTTATTCACATGCTACCTCGTTAAATATACCTCGTGGGTTGTAGTTACTTACAGTAAGAGGTCAAGTACAGACATACATACAATCCAAAGCAGAAAACACTAATGCAATATACTTTCACGACAACTTCAACCCGAGCACATCACGCACGCCTCCTTATTCTCGAGAGAACATGTCAGCTTGGCCTCCTCTAGCTCGCGGTCCTTCTGACGCTGAAGGGCTGCAGCGTACTCGGGATCAACCTCCTCCTTTCCTGTGGTTGTCGAGTTGGAGGTCGCACCCAGCGAGGAAGAAACCGAGGTATTGGTACTGCGTACAGGAGAGGGCGATGGTGGAGTTGGTATGCTACTCCGTTCAAGATCATGCACTTTGTTGGGTGCCTCCAGCATTTTAGCCGCATTGAGAGTGCTCTGATCGATTGTGAACTGGATAGCTTGAGCAGCCGGGCGAGTACGGAGATAATACATCCCAGTCTTCAACCCCTTCTTCCATCCATAGAAATGCATACTCGTGAGCTGACCCAAAGTAGGAGCTTGCAAATGGATGTTCAAACTTTGGCTTTGACATATAAAGGCGCCGCGATCTGCAGCCATGTCAATGATCTTCTTCTGACTAATTTCCCAAACAGTTTTGTAGATCGCCTTGACATCGTCGGGAACACCGGGGATATTGGCTACTGAGCCATTGTGCGCAATTATCATGTTTTTCATCGTGTCATTCCAGAGACCACGCTCAACAAGGTCTCTAAGAAGCCACGGACAAACAACTTGAAATTCACCAGCGAGGACACGACGAGTGTAGATGTTACTGTCCATCCCTTCAACAAACAATCCATTGCTAAAAACGAAAAAAAAACTGACCTGGTGTATGGCTCAAAACATTCGTTGAACCCAAGGATCTGACTCGTCGAAGCCGTAGGCATAGGAGCAAGTAGCAACGAGTTCCTCAACCCATTTTGAGCAATCTTCTCCTTCAAGGATGCCCAATCCCAAAGGTCAGTAGGCGTGATGCCCCAAAGATCATACTGCAGTTGGCCATGATCTGCAGGACTGCCACGGAAAGTCTCATAAGGTCCTTCCGTTTCCGCCATCTCACAGCTCGCTTCGAGGCTTGCATGGTAGATCGTTTCGAAGATCTTCAGGTTCAGCTCCCTGGCTTCCACAGAGTCAAAAGGAAGGCGGAGGATCATAAAGGCGTCAGCTAAACCTTGGACGCCAAGGCCAATAGGGCGATGACGTATGTTGGACCTACGCGCCTCGGGAACGGGGTAGTAATTGATGTCGATGACGCGGTTGAGGTTGTATGTAACCACCTTTGTGACATCATGGAGTTTTTGGAAGTCATATTGGCCATTTTTGATGAAGGTAGGGAGGGCGAGGGAAGCAAGATTGCATACAGCAACTTCATCAGGGGAAGAATACTCGATAATCTCGGTGCACAGGTTAGATGACTTGATTGTGCCGAGGTTCTGTTGATTAGACTTTCCTTATAGGAGGTGAGCTGGTAGCTATGAGCGACAAATTTGCACGTACGGTTAGCAGAGTCCTTGTAGACCATAAAGGGTCCTCCTGTCTCAATTTGTGCCTCCAGGATAGCGTACCAAAGTTTCTGTGCAGGAATAGTCCGACGTGCGCGGCCTTCCTTTTCATACTTCTCATACAAAGCCTCGAATTCATCACCCCAACAGTCAGCCATTCCAGGCGCCTCATTCGGACAGAAAAGAGACCAGTCCTCGTTCGCCTCCACGCGCTTCATGCTAGAAACTATTCAGGCTAGTGCATAGTGAAGTAAGAAAGAACGCACAAAAGATCAGAGATCCAAAGGGCATAGAAGAGGTCGCGAGCACGAGCCTCTTCCTTACCGTGGTTTTTTCGGAGATCAATGAAGTCGAATACATCGCTATGCCACGGCTCCAAATAAATTGCAAAGGCACCAGGACGCTTGTTGCCTCCTTGGTCAACATAACGCGCTGTCGCATCGTATGCACGGAGCATGGGCACTATGCCATTTGAGTAGCCATTGGTGCCCGTGATGTACGATCTACAAGAAAATGTACCTGGTTTGACCAAGATGGCATAGGGAATGTACCTACCCCGTAGCCCGAATACAATGGATGCTCAAACCAATACCACCGGCACTCTTGCTGATCATGGCACAGGTTTTCAGTGTATCATAGATACCATCGATCGAGTCTTCCTTCATGCATACAAGGAAGCAAGAACTGAGTTGCGGGTGAGGTGTGCCGGCATTGAAGAGTGTAGGCGACCCGTGTGTGAAGTATCGTTCAGACATCAAATTATACGATTCCAATACGCGCTCAATACTATCACCGTGAATGCCGACAGCCACTCGCATGATCATGTGCTGGGGGCGCTCCGCAACACGGCCATTGATTCTGAGCAGATAAGACCTCTCAAGCGTCTTGAAACCAAAGCTGCGCCGCTCAACTAAACAACCAACATTGAGATTTATGACAACTCACTAGTTGTAATTGAAGTCGCGGTTATAGATGATCGCAGAGTCCAGCGTAGCAGCGTACTTCTGCACGACATTGTACGTCTCCTCTGAGATCATACCTGCCGGCTGGCCATTCTTTGGATTGACTGTAAACCATTAGCGAAATGTCTACTGCACATTGAATTGGCCCACTATACTCGTAGAGATCCTTGACGACCGCAGAAAAGTTCTTTTTCGTTTCCTTGTGCAGGTTAGATATAGCGATACGTGCCGCAAGGACGGCGTAGTCTGGGTGTCTCGTAGTGAGATAGGCAGCAGTTTCTGCGGCAAGATTCTAAGTTGATGTCAGAATACACCTAAGTTGGCACGCGCAGAAACTAACATCGAGTTCGACAGTAGTCACGCCTTGGTATACACCAACAATCACTTTTTTTGCCACCCTGCGTGCTATCAATACCTGGAAATAAACATCTGACGCGAAACTTACTCGATGGGATCAACATAATCCATATCGAGACCATAGCAGAGCTTGTTTATCCTCGCTGTGATCTATTGCTCGAGTAAACAAAATCATCAAGACGCAAGGGACGCATACAACGTACCTTATCGAACTGCACATTCTCCTTGCGCCTGGGTTGAGAGATGTCAACGAGACGCGTCGCGTCACGGTTGAGGAAGTAGCTTACCCATCTGCAATGCGAACGATCAATCTTGGCTGATAAAGGGGTCACAAACACTAACCTCTCTTGAAAACATAGACCATGAGTGGGATAAAGTACAAGATAACGATACCAGTAGACAGAGGTGAAGATGGTGGAACGGATGAAGGGAGTGAGGACGCGTCTTGAGGAATTTAAAAGGGTGACTGCTTGTCACAAGTCGCGCTAATCAACAATGGTCACACCGTGTCGCGTCAAGCCTAGTCCAAAGGCTGGGGTTTGCTGATCCAACTAACTCATTAAAATGCCAAACGCCCCGGTGATCCACATGGGTGACCCTGCCTATGCCTCGCCCGCCATCCGCGCACCCTCACCCGCTAGTTCCGTGGCCACAGCATATGGACCAGACGAATCCAACCAATCAGACCAAGAGTACAGTCCAGAAGCATTCGAACGGAAATGGTCCTTGAAACTCAAGCTGGACAGCCCGAGGATCGAGGAAGAACTTATGTCGTTCTCTGCATTGATTCAACCCTTGCCACAGAATCAGGCGGAAGAGAAAAGTTGGTGAGGCACAAGTGAACACGCAGCGCAAGCTTACTTTTCCCAGTGTTTTCCGACGTGATCTTGCGGGGTCTGAGGGCTCGTGTACAACATCTAGAGGAAGAGGAGATTATACAACAGATGCTCAGGCGAGGATCACGAATAGGCCTGGAACCGCCCCCATCAGATGACAACATCGATAATCTGATGCGTAGTATGTTGGCTATGTCGACGACAGATGCTCAAGAAGTATCCGATGGCCCTTGGAAGGGAAGGCCCGGCAGTGTCTCCAACGATTCATTTAATTACGAAGACACGATTGTCAAGGGAAAGCGAAGAGTGTAAACTGGGACACATGTGTGTACTGCAGTAATAGTGGCAGCAGTTTCAAACTCCCTGTGATAGACAAGGGAGGGTCAATCAGTACTCCCCAGCTTCGTGAAAAAAGTCTGGTAACGATTCACTGAGATGCTTCATCTCGTCTTGGATGGCTCGCTTCGCGACGGCCTTGCACTCATGGTGCATGTATGTCGCAGAACCCCACTTGTCAAACTCCTTCAGTATTACCTGCAATTTTCCAATCACATTGGCTGCGCCAAGTGCGAGTACCCCGTCCGCTCGCGATTTTTCCTTCCAGAACTCTGACCAGCTCTGGGTGCAACCGTGCTGATGCCAAGTAGTTGCACAAGAAGGAGCATGCTCGAACGGTATGGGGACTGCACGCAGTTTTTCCCACGCTTTAGAGAGACGGTGATACCCAGATAGTAGGCGCAACTGCTGCGCAGGACTGACGACGAGGCGATCCAAACCGTCGGAGCTCTCGTGTACATCGCCTTCTACAAGATTGTTGCCTTTCTCATCGCGGCCACAGATGAACACAGCTCTTTGTAGAACTTCCAAGTACGCCAGACCCCGCAACTCTCTGAGATTTAGATCGTCCGCCAGAGACATCGCCAGATAGGAAAAATGGAGCGATACTGGCATGAGCTGCCGGAGTAGTGTGATCATAGTTTCCAGAAGGTTTGCATGTCCACACGTTTGCGCAAGCTGTACCAAGCGGGATATTTGACGCTTGCCCTCAACGAACGCAGATGGTGGTGAGTTGGCGGAGAAGGGAAAACCGATAGGGATGGTGTCAAGTAGCGGAGATGGCTTTCTTTCGATGAATTCTTGAATTACGTCCAAAGCCCAGGTCTCGATTGACTTGAATGAGTACTTGCTGGCCACCTTAGCAATGTTTATGAAGCGATTGAGGTCAAAACGAGTACCTCGGACGGCCATTATCTCGTGTGGGCTGTTATGTGTGCACAAATGAGGGTGAGGAACCGGAAACCGAGTCCAAAGTCTTACAGAGCATATAGAGACCAGAGGAAACTGCGAAACTCTTCAGGGGTGTCCCCGTGTAGGGTGATTGGATTGTTATCCGACGCGCCTTCTACGGTGATGTTGCCCTGAGGCAGAGTAAACAGGGTGCTGAACGAAGAAGAGTCCAGTGATAGAATACTACGATGGACCTACAATCGCGATTAATCACCTATCTCGTATGAGCGGGTAAGAAAATCATACATTAAAGAGGGTGTTCCCGACGTGCAGGACGCAGCTTCCATCAGCCATGTAATACTGTGGATCCCGGTATAATGCGCCTGGTTCCTGTGAGATTCCGGACGATGGTTGGGAAGTATTTATGGCACTCAGGCTTGAGGACGAGCATGAGTCCTGGGGCTGAACTCGTTCGTGAAAGGGTGGATCGGAGCGAAGTTGAGCGGGTAGCAACACATCGTGTTCTGTAGGAATGAATGGCGTTACAACTGAGTCACCGCCGTCCTCCATGGCCCAATATCATGTGGGACTACAGTAGGACACTCGTGAGGCTGCTATACAGCAACATGGTCTCCCCACCATCGGATTAGGTCATGACTCGGAAGGACCAGCTGCCGTTCTCGGCCGCCCGGAAAAGCGTGACCCCCCACCAAAAACTTCGCCTGGGGTTTCCAAGTTTATTAATGGATTTTAAGCAACATACAGTACCTTACATAATCCACAAGCCCATGAATCACACATACCTTGACTTGGGAATGTATTGACTGCCCCAACGTCCACCAGTGGTTCAAGTCATTGGCACAACAGATTTTTGAATGATAAACACGGGTTGTAATGTTGTGCAAGATGTGAAGATCGGCCTAGCCTTTACATTTCGCACGACATTTAAACCCATTTTGACCCTGTTTTTAATTTTCAAAAATATGTCGGGTGGGGTGTTCATACTGTCCCACCCAAAAATATCCATGTGTGGAATTAGGCGATAGCAACCAAAATAACCAGCCTGGTCATCTTTCATGGACAATATGGTAGTATTTGCACAGGGAGCATCGAGAGTCACATAGCCCTTGCCTCGTACATGGGGAACGAGTGCTGACAGGTACAAGGTGGTAATGTATTCGTGTGGCTGTGCTCGCGTCAACCTTCGCGCCGTCGATGGCATCGAACGCAGTGCGCGCTCAGGTAGCTGCGAAATGGCAGGAGTCCTTTGCCCGTATAAATCGCACGGAGCCAGGGATATCGGGTCTCATGAGCTTTAGCCATGTGCGCGTGCTTCCTTAAACACATCGTGAATACTCACCATGTTTGAATAGGCTTGGAGTTTGGCGACTGCATTCTTGAAGCCATACGACTTGAATAACCCAACTCCTCGGCCTCAATATGGTGATCTGGCGTCTTCACCCTTCCTTTCTCCCGCGATTACTAAGGCAGTTCTCCAACAGACATGCGTCTTGTCAGGGAAGCTTTCGACACCATCAACAAATGCAGACGATTACCAGTCATGCTTGAGGTCTTTCTTGGTCTGATTCGTGACTCTGTCTTTCTCTGACCCGCAGTCTGATCCATTTTTATAGAGGATTTACATAAAAGTCAGCACCTGATTGCGCGCGAGGTCGAAGTTCACATGAGTCTTTACGAAGTACGCCCTCATATAACTATCTCACCTGGTATTCATGTGGTTTTAGTCCAACTCGGAACCGGAAACAGTGAAAACACTTATCTTCCGACTTGTTGAATGGTATAACGCGTGGAAACCGAATGCTGAGTGAATTCCTGTCTCTAGTCTCGCATACGCATGTCGGTAATATTTCAACAGACTCGGTCAAACTATTGTATCCGCATATACACTTGCATTCCAAACCCACTTATTCTCCATCCTACCTGCTTCCTTTGCGCGAGGGGTCAAGGCGCTCGTTACTGCGACGTTGATCAGGACAGTATCACAGCCATCTGATCAACAGGATCGCACCCTCTGGCAGGCTTTTGACACCCTGAGCCTCATAGAGCGCTACGAAACACTTATAGCTAGCGTAGGGTACGAATACATTGAAGCCCACGTGCTGCAGACCTGTGCTAGCTCATGGGAAGAACCAATGTTGGCGAACCTTCGTGCCTGGATGATCCAGAAGGTCGTCCCGTGGATGGTATGGCCTTTCGCTAGAGGAGCAACTAGCGGTAGGGCTCGTATTCTCTTATATATCCTATTGTTGCTCATCTTTTAAAGCCGACGAGGCAAAAACGATGATGCAGGGTGTCGGGTCTAGGTTTGACTTCCATATGCATAAAACTCTCTGCGACTTGCGGTATGTGAATGATTGCTCGCGTAGCTCTGACATACTCATTTCCATTGTAGCACGCGCGAGATATTCGACATCATCGTAGATTTCCCAGATTCTACTGGCGCTCTTCAAGACCTCAAGGTAGCCTTATATGCACGCTACCTCGACATTGTTACATTGCTCATTAATTTGAACATAGGAATGTTTGCAGAGGGTTGATCAACGTGCAGAATTAGTCCAATCTATCCGACGAGCGTGGGTCACAAGGTCCTAATATCTTTTGTGGCTGACAAATTGTTCAGGAACAAGAAACGCTTACTTCACCCGGGAGCGGACACCAAAGATATTCTCCTGTCCTATGTTTCAACGATCAAATGCTTGAGGATCGTAGATCCTCCAGGCGTCCTTTTATTCAAGGTTGCAGATCCAATACGTCGATATCTCCGGTAATGCCAGTAATATGTTGTCGCAAACTTCCTGTTGACATCACTTTAAGAGATCGGCCAGATACTATCAAATGCATTGTCGCCAGTTTGGTTGGTGACGGTGAAAGCGGCGACTCACTGGTGGATGACAATGAACCTATCCAACCTCTTCAACAACCAGAAATAGAAAACTATGCTGATCCTGAATGGACACCGGAGCCAATAGACGCTGGTCCTGGTAAATCTATTTGTTCGTTGGTTGTTTTGAGTAGAATTGACTTCAACAAAGATTTTCGCGCTAGCAAAACGAGTGATATCATAAGCACCATCGTCAGCATATACGATTCAAAGGACCTTTTTATCAAGGAGCTTCAAGTGCTGCTTGCGCAACGGCTGCTTGCAGTCAAAGATGGTAACTTCGACCGGGAGGTTCGTGCCTCATTTAAATCCATCCATTATCTATCGGTAATCATTCTCAAGCGACGAAATATTGAAATTCTGAAGATTCGTTTCGGAGAGTCGGCTTTACAAGTTTGCGAAGTGATGCTTCGAGACATGACAGATTCAAGACGAATCGATCAGCATGTCCAGTCCCAGCGACCTGTAAGTAGCAATGCACCTTCATAATGAGACCATACTGACAGGTGGAAGAGCGTCATACATCCAACCATAATCTCTCGACATTTCTGGCCGGCTCTGGAAGCCAGCACCATCGTTATGCCGGGCCAATTTCAGAAGTGAGTTGGCCACTGGCCCGTTGTATATCAGCTCACCTTTCACGACAGCACGCAAGATGAGTACGCTAAGGAGTTCACTACTTTCAAGCCCGATAAAGCCCTGCGCTGGCTACCCCATCTCGGTCGAGTGCAACTTGAACTCGAATTCAACGACCGCAAAATTAATGCGGATGTTCCACCTCTGGAAGCTGCCTTCATTGAACTTTTCTCGGAAAAGGGTGCGGCCTACCTGATCCGATCACCCCGTTGATCTGATTATGACCATCTACAGATACGTGGACCATTGACGAGCTGATCTCGAGGGTAGGCACTGTAAGCCGTAGCACGGCTCTGAAATCGCTTGCTACATGGGTCGACATGCGTGTTTTGAGAGAGGACGGTGACAATATCTTCAAGTTGCTTTATGAAGTTGAGCAACCGACGCCGGGGACCAAGACAGCGATTCCAAAACCAGGTGCGTTTATCCTACCCTGTCTCATTCTCTTTTTGAACTCCCGATTTGTAGCTACTGGAGAGGACGAGTCACCACCAATGATGAGTATTCGGCAACAGCAAGCAGAACAAATGAAGGTTTATTGGAAGGTGAAGGGGCATCGTGATGTGCGCTTGAGTGCAGTGTTTGACATGTTAGTTGTAGTTCATTGAGGGCATGCTCACAAACTTGGGTTCGCTGCCGCTTGACCGCATACAGACGATGCTCAGGCTTGCCCCTGGTTATGATCGCACTATCGAGCAGCTTGGTAGCTTGATGGAGGCTGCGAAACGAGAAGGACTTGCTACTGTCAAGGACGGGATGTGGAGATTAGGGAAATAGGTGAATGGTTGTTTAGGATACTTTCCAAATTCAAGTGACGCATGGACTATATTATTTTCCAGCGCCGCAGTGCGCCTTGGTTGAGTCTATCCTCGACTTTTACGGTCGCGGTGAGCGAAACTATTTCCCGAGCATGTGTGTCTCACAGGTTTAACCGAGCATAGTTAGAAAGGCAGCCTGGCGCATTACGTGGGTCTCAGTAATTTCTGAGCCACGCGTAGCCGCGTCGCTGGAGCCCATCACGATGGGTGCGGCGGATGTTCTGGAAGTCAGCAGGACCATTCCAACGATCTATGGCGCACCGAAATCGCGGTGACCCGTAAATGATTATGACATTGCTTTGGCTGATGGATCAAAGTTCACTCGACGGCCAACTTCCGGCGCATCGATAGTGAGCAAAATAAAGTGTAGCAGAACCGGAGCGCTTTTGAAAACAAGCGTGTGGTCGTCGACGGTCTCCGAGCTGCTCGATCTTCGCCGTCGTTTGTCTCCCGACGGGCCAGCATAAGCCAAGTGCCTCTCTACTTATTACTAGGCAATGCCAAGCGAGTTCTGGCCGGTCTCTCCTCACATATCATATGTTATCTACCACCAACCCTGACATTATTCTTGCGGGGTTAAGCAGAGCGTATAAAACGACATGGCTATGGTTGCCCTTGTTCACCAGCTTCAACGTGGCTCCGTCTCGACGCCCTGTGCTCTCTGATTGTAACCTCTGCACACAATGACCTACATTGAGCCCAATTGACCTGCCACCAAGGCTGTTAGGGCCCAGCTCTTGAGTTGAAGTTCCGTCGGCTCTTGGACCTGAAGGATGTCCCCGATCATTTTTTTCGCCAGAGCTTCATCGGAGCCAAGTATTAGTCTGTCTCTTTCTGGATCATCATCATGAGGGCCACTGTGTCAGCAGTTGGTCGGCAAGGAATGGTGCCGGAAAGTGTCCTCAAACAGCTCTTCGTCTGGTCATTGATAAGCAATGCCAAGGAAGTATTTACTGACGCTAATATGGTTCTCAGTGGAGTCCGAGCCTGCTGCAACTATTGCCATGCAGCGTGTTAGACTCGATGTCCCTGAGACAAAGTTTGAGATCGTAGCCCATTTGATCAACAGAGGGTATCTTCCATATCACTTGAGGAGCAGGGTGCACTGGTATGCAGCATGTGGACGGAAAGTTGAGGAGCACGAGAACTTTTGGAAGCCTGCGAGACTTCAAGTCTCCGCTTGGACATCGGTATGTCGGATGCGCTGTGGTTAAAGTTATCTGATGGTGATTTGGCAGATCAAGGGCGCTGCAGTTGTTCTGGTAAACGCCCGTTTGTACGCTGGTAGCTTTGGTGAAAGCTGACGACGCTTCAGTTGACATGGCGGATGTATCGGCGTTTAGGGCCGGTGATCCGTCGACCGACGGGGTGTTAGGTTAGTCGTTATCAAGCCATCTGTACATCGTATGAGGGACCAAGCTCAACATTATTCTGCGCTTTCACAGCCAACCCTGGCGATGAGCGAGCTCGTATGCAAAACACTCGACCACGACTCCACTGACATGCTGATCGACAAGTGGCTCGAACATCGCAACGACGCATACTGGGAATGGTTCCAGGCCGTCAGGGAGCGAAAACACGCATTTAACACCTCAAGACGTCAAGTCATAGTCTGGAACAAAGGGGACTTCCTTCCAGAGAACATCTTCTGCCGAACGGTTGACACTGGTCGTTTGATTCCTCTCGACCGAACCTGGACCACCCACGTCTACCACCACAGATCGATGCAAGACAGAAAACTATCCATGATGCCTGTCGTTTTCACAGTGGTACGTCGTATTATCTCATTGTCAATCATGTCTATGCCCATCGCTCCTCTGTCAGCTTCCCGAACTTATGCTCTTGCGGGGAATGCATGATCATGGCTGCGATGATGTGCACATTATCGTAACAGATTTGAAGCGACAAGAGATGAACGACGTTACAGAGTATTTCAAACTTGTCTGTCGGTATGCATACGGCCGTCGAACGTGTAAACCGAGCATAGCGGGTCAAATCCAATATGATCGTTCGTCATCTACCCTGTTCATGCTTTAAAGCCTCATCCGTCCTCTTCCCCACTCAGACATGCGGCTATGTCACACGCTACTCAAGCAGCGACGTACGCCATGCTTTCCTCAAATCGACCTTGCTTTCCGAGCAATACTGTACGAGAAAAGACCGCCGTTCATCATCTTGTTCTCACATCAGACGACCTCTTACTCCCAAATTCTTTTCACGCATCCTCTCTTTGTACCCGCGGAAGATATATTCTTCGACTTCCCTAGTGGATGCCCAAATCTCTGCTGCAACGACGACTGTGAAATGATTCGCTTCCCTAGACGGGGTGTCGAAGGGGCAGTGATTCTCTCAATAAAGCGTGGGGGTCGCCATGGAAAGAAGATTAAAACAAAGGAGATGTGCAATTGGATCGATTGCGATATCTCCTTCAGCGAGGAGACCCAACCATACACTGAGAGTACTGGGGGTTCCGAGGGTACTCAGATCAGTGTTGACTGCGTTGACACATCGTCCGCGAGTGGCCTTGTCTGTAGCAAGTGCAGGTTGGTCAAATATTGCTCTCCTGCACATCAAAGGAAAGACTGGGACGAGCATCGCCGTGTTTGTGCGAAGCCTGCTTCACCGTGAATGGCCAAGAGAGCGCTGGATTGTCTCTGACGTCTTACCCTAGTCTTCACTTTCCCTTCCTTTCTATGCGTCAACAGGCTCCATGTTGTTATGTCACATCTTTGTACCTGTACCACACCGTAATCCAGCTTCACGCGAGCGATCGAAGCCCCGAAGGCCTGATTAACTTGAGATTCCCCACTGAGTCAATCTAAGACCATCATGTCCCTCAGCTATCTCACAGCCAGCCTTGCCCAACAGGTAAATGACATTCGGTATACCCATCCGTGGCTAATGCAACGCCTCAGATTGATGAAGAACTCATGAGTGCATGCCGGGGGGCATTCACTATCGACCAGGTACAGGATAGCATCCATGGAGTTCGAACAGAGCTTGACTTCTATGCTATGGTTGAAGTTGATGGAACTGGCCGGACTTGCATGTGCGCAGACACTTGCAAAAACCCACGACAAGGAGAAGTACCCGAGAGTTCTTGTTTGCTGTGGACCTGGTAATCAAGGTGGCGATGGATTAGTAGCGGCAAGACACCTTGGTTTGTCTTTCGCTAACGGATCGTCGAAAGGGGATCACGCCCGCTGTGACTTAGGTATGTTCGGCTACGAACCCACAATCTATATGCCCAAGGTATTTGTCCTTATCAACGAAACAAGTCCTGACCTGACATGATTCACCAGCCAGGCTCAAAGGACATTTACAAGGTTGCCGCGTTCTATACAGCTTGTCTTGTTCCTAATTGTCTCTTTCGCAACATTGGCCACAGCGATTGCACAAGCAGTGCGATAACATGAAGATAAAGTCTCTACCTCCTGACGCCACCCTCGACGTGCTCCGTTCGACTCTGTCATCATCCGACGTCATCTTAGATGCAATCTTCGGATTTTCATTCAAAGGACCCGTTCGTGCACCTTTCGATGAGATCTTACCACTTATTTCATCCTCGAATAAACCTATTGTCTCTGTTGACATCCCTAGTGGATGGGATGTTGAGAAGGGCAACGAGGAAGGGGTGGGTATTGTGCCAGATGTGTTGATAAGCTTGACCGCGCCAAAAGAAGGAGTGCGGTCTTTTCAAGGGCGACACTTCCTTGGTGGGAGGTTTGTTCCCAAGTTAGCCCCACTTACTTTTCTTCTGTCGGGGACTCTGACATTGATCGTAGAACGATAGAGGAGAGGTTTCAACTCAGCCTACCCAACTACCCTGGGTTTGAGCAGATTGTCGAGCTTCCTCAAGAGTAGGGACCTCGGCGCTCAGCGACTGTGAGACTTCCACACTAGTACAACACATGACCCTGGTTACAATTACTTTTTTCGAAGTCAAGAGACTAGTCTACATAAGCGAGTTTTCTCAAACGACCATCATTCGATAGTGCCTTCTAGTCCTCAGCATAAGTTTGATGTCCTAGGCCAGTCATTGAGCTCCGTCCGAGCATTGTTCCGCTCCATCACTGTGAAGTAATGCGTCAACTGCCATGGGTTTACCTTGGCAAACCCATAGTTGGACGAGCAGATCGCCCGACGAGTCCGACAGAACACTTCCGTTTCCTATCGTGCACATTTTTTTCGACGCTGACTCATTCGATCAATGGTCCGCCATTAGCTATCATTTAGCATTGATATTAATCTCGGGCTCAACGACCACTGCCACTACAGTTCACGCGCACGAATATTTCGACCTGTGTTATCAATCTCCTTTAGGCCTCAAGCTGGTGAGATCTCGAGGAGTTCAACTTCTCCCATCGCTCACCGCACTGACTTGAAGTCGGCGACTTCCTACACCTCGATGAACCTTCAACTATATCCCCATGAACCTTCCCCAAAAGTTCTAGAGGCGAATGATCTTCAGTCACTCGCCAAGTACATGAAGTCGGACAGCTGTCAGAATGTATTTCTCATGGTGGTTTCCTCCGTCGCCTCATGTATGCCAGGGACTAATGCAGAGTTGTATAGTTGGGTGCTGGTAAGGCTTACCTTCAATACTGGACCAGGATCGACTGGCTCAGGATCGGCAGGTGTTAGTACTTCCGCTGGCATCCCCGATTTCAGGTCACCTGAGACAGGTAGGCAACCCAGATCATTCATTTGTCAGTTACGCTCGGTGATTCCAATACGATGTTGGTAGGCTTATACGTGAGTATTATTCAACATGATTCCGAGAATCCCCCCCCTGACTGGCCAACTTATTTCAGGCCAACTTGGCTCGACTAAATTTACCCTACCCAGAGGCAGTATTCCAGATAGATTTCTTTCGGAGGAATCCTCTACCTTGTAAGTAAATCGTGCTTTTAGCAAACAGCACTGCCGTTCACAAGCTTGCGTCACCAAGTTTATACACTTGCAAAGGAGCTTTACCCAGGCCGATATCGACCAACCATCACTCACTCATTCATCAAAGTGTTACATGCGCATAGTCTTCTTCATACTTGCTTCACCCAGAACATTGACACACTTGAGCGGAGAGCGGGAGTTCCAGAGAAGAAGATCATTGAAGCTCACGGAAGTTTCGCCACACAGCGATGCATTGAGTGCAAGCGTCCTTATGATGACGAAAAGATCAAGAAAGCTGTCCTCAATTCTGCGATACCACGGTGCGAGCATTGTGGTGGGTTGGTCAAACCGGATATCGTGTTCTTTGGGGAGGCTGTATGTGTCCTACATTTCGATCACTGGGATTTTCGAGCTGACTGCCAGCCAGCTCCCACCCCAGTTCCACTTATCCATCCGCTCGCTACGAGATGCTGATCTATTAATAGTGATCGGGACATCATTGACCGTTCATCCATTCGCATCTCTGGTGGATTTGGTGCCAGATAACTGTCCTCGAGTTCTGATCAATCTGGATGAGGTTGGAAGCTTTGATAGGCAAGATGATATTGTTTTACTAGGAACGTGCGACGACATCGTCCGTGAGCTCTGTCGTGAGCTTGGATGGGAAGAGGAACTTGAGAGAGTATGGGCAGCAACCACGGACAGTGTAGAATTCGATAACAAGCCGACTGTGTCAGAAGCGAGAGTGAAGGTTGGTGAAGAGCTGGACCACATCACAAGAGAGATCGAGAAATCTCTCGCAATTTCCAAGGACACGATGGAGTCTTTGTCCAATTCTGACACGAGGGAGACACAAGGACAAAAAGAACGTCCAAAGGAGAAAGGAGAGATATGAAAGGAGCGAAAGGAGAGCGTCAAAGGTGGTGCCAATCTGCGACATTCCCATCATAATGACCATCCTGGGGGGGTCAAGTTGTTGCTCGTCAGTACACCTTGATCCACTTTTGGGTATCGGTGTCCAGATAGGTCGGTCGGGAATCAAGAATAGTATACTTCAAAATATGCAGGCAATGCATTTCTGGGCAAGACGACCTCTCAGAACAGAAGTTAATGCATATCACAACAGGGTTTGCAATATCTAAAAGACTCGAGTCATAGGCATAAAAACTTACAGTTTGCACAGGAAAACAAATTTCAAGTATACGCTACAAGAATGTTCCCATATTGGGAGGACGTATAGAACAAGGCAGTAGTTAGGACGATGCTACCCGGGACGTGCGGGTTGCCGTCGTGGCCGACACTTGAAACTCAGTCGCGGCATCGTCTCGGCGCATTACAGAGCGTGACTTCCAAGTGCGACACTAGCTTTTTTGATGATCTGGTCATTTCCGCTCGGATCGAGTTCGTTGAACCTCGAGGAGGGTCCAGAACAGATAATGTCATGGGGACAAACGAGAACGAGCAAGGGAGGCAACATGTGCAGACACGTTCCGGAATGCCCGCGGCAATATATCAATGGCCAATGGCAAATTTACTCGCATGCCTCGCCATGCGGCTCCCACACCTGTCGCATGAGAATTCCAGCCTATAAAAGCCTCGCTGAGCCTGTCGTCAGTTTCCTCAGACCTGCTATCCCACAGATGAGAGTCATTGTGTGCTTGTACCTACGCCTTTGTTCGTTCCTCTTTGTCGCCATGTTGTATAACCCGTCTAATTTGTCGCAGTCTGCTCGCTTCCGCACGTAACACGGCCTTGAACGCCCATAGATTCAACGAAAAGGTAGGTGTGTTGCGCCGGTGGGCTGTCGTGTCGTTGATTTCCGTTCAAGCCCAACCGGAAGCCTATTATGTTGTTCCCATTTGATGTCATTCTTGCCTCGAGACTCGTTCCTGCCCGCTTCAGGGCTGGTGACAAACTAGAGAAACATGGCCCAGACATATCCAAGTCTGTCACTAGCCCTAAAGAGGCCGAACTGACTGCGAGACTTGCCCGGCTCGCCCGCGTTCCTGTTTCGGAAGTATTTGAGTAAGCTCGGGCCACTCATTTACTTCCTTTTCTGAATGTCCATCTAGGCTCGAACCTACTTGGAGTCCCGATGGATTGTCAGAGGAAGAGGCTGCTCAGATCCTCGACACTCATGGTTTGAACATACCCGTTAGCGAGCGTCCTCTGGCCGCATTGTCGACCCTATGGACTGCTTTATGGAACCCGTTCAACGTGCTTCTGACGATCCTCGCTATAGTGAATATCGCAACAAATTCCGTGCCAACCTTCGTAGTGATGATGCTCATGGTCGTTGCTTCCACGTTATTGAGGTATTTTCTGTCATGCTACTCTTTCAACTCCGTTAAATCTTGCTGCCTCCATAAAGGTATTGGCAAGAGATCAAGTCCATGGTTCAGGCACTGAAGCTGGTCAAGTCTATCGTGACCCGCATTCGTGTCATTCGTCGCGTATACCCTATTTCTCAAGAGGTTGAAGTCGATCTGAGACACATAGTTCCCGGGGATATCGTCACTGTTACTAGTATGCCCTTTCACGTCCGTATAGCCCTCAAAATTCAACTGGTTTATAGGTGGTGACGTATTCCCTGGGGACTGTATTGTCATCTCCGCTGAGGCA
>JBBPQW010000066.1:0-52401 GCA_038092695.1 Boletus rubropictus | reverse complement strand
GTCTCAGGCTTCCACTTCGACTGACCACCCCCTTGTTCCGAATTTACCAATCCGTCACTCGTTGGATTTCTCCTCATTGTTGAGCGGTCCCATGTCTTATAGTCATGATCCTTACACTCTGCATACTATGTCCCATAACACTCCCTTGATGCCCCACCTGTCGTATAATGCCTACTCACACAGTTATCTTGGAAATAGCTCTTACGATTCGGGGCGGATGCCCTTTAATTAGATACAATACATATGTGCATCACTTGTAGCTCTCGTAGCCTAATGAACTTGTCTAGTACGCTAGAGCTGGGCGGAGTTTGAAGCAAGCGCTGCCAAGCAGTGTGACGATCTGTGACAATTCGTGACGAATGTGACTGCCGACTTGGGGGAGGATAGTAAATGTCCGAACCAAACACACGAAAGAAAGGTCCCGGCAGTGACCGAGCTTAGTCAGCAGACCTCGTTATTCAATTCTCATGATTTTATCTTGGTGGACAGCTACTGTCAGATTCCGGTATGCCGTGCTTTGGAATGAGCGAACGGGCATTTGACACTTCACAGCGATCATTTTTCACATGACAGAATGATGGTCTCAAGCAGTCCTCTTGTGCCATCCCGTGTAGCCTTGGGCCACTTGAATCAACACGTCCGTGCCCCGTGTTGACTGGGTTCCTGGTATCTGAGTACACGGCCACCTCACCGTGAGCTGTGATTTCTTGTACTCACGTACGCCTAATTTTAATTACATCCATTTCCTCACTCAGGCACTGATATCCCTATTTTTCATGAGAGAAGATCATTGATTTTGTATCACCCTTAACCCCTGCGGGGATAACGGTCCAATCCGGGTCGCCCCGCGTAGCGTATTTTCGCTATCCATGAACTTTACCGTATGGTATGTCCGACCGGAGACATCGCCTATAAGCATGACACCTCCGTTCCTTTTCTGCATCTTTGACATCCCTGTGATGGAATGACAAGTAGGTACGTGCGACTTCTCCAGACTGACAACATGTGCGGAGCGGACGGGCTGTGTAGAGAGGGGTGTAGTAGGAGTGGGAGAGGGCTTCTCGCTGTATAAAAGGGTCGATTGCAGAGCAACTCAACATCAGCGAAAGAAACTCGAACAATTCGCCCATAAGCTCCACCGGTAGAAAAGATGTACATCCGGTTCTCTGCCCTTCTTCCCATCGCTGCTCTCGTTGCAGTCGTCGCTGCTGCACCCAGTGAGCTCGAAGCCCGTCAGAGCTCCGAATGCAATACCGGCTCGGTTCAATGCTGCAACAATACTTACGTTGTGAGATTTTGATCTCCCCATGCTTTCCCGCTTTTTCGTTAATGATGGCCTACAATGTAGAAAAGCGACCCAACGCTTACCACTCTACTCGGACTGCTCGGTGTCGTCCTTCCGAACGTCTCGGGCCTCGTCGGGCTCGGCTGCACCCCGATCACGGTCGTTGGTACCGGTAGCGGTGCTTCATGCACTCAACAGCCCGTCTGCTGCAACGGCAACACCTACGTAAGTCGACTTTGTTTACTGAACACGTGGGCAATGCCGATCGTTCTCTTCCGCACATACAGAACGGGTTGATCAACTTTGGCTGCTCTCCCGTTAACATCAACTTGTGAATAACTGAAAGATGTGATAGTACCGTTGTCAAAACGCTTTCTATGTTCCTTATTTAGCTGAGTTATGGTATTGCTGATCGACTGTACATATGAGTCGCTCCTTGTTGCTAGAATACGAACGTCTGCGCCAACGGGCGGTAAATTGTTGGAAAAAATGACGTGCAGAGAGGCTCACACTTGTCGGACAGTTCACAGGATGAGGGAATAAGTGTATGAATGCGTTGAACGATCGGGCCCGCTTCCACGAAAAGATCTTTTGCGATGGTGTTAGGATGCACACATTCTTTTTCTTTTTCTTTGGGTAAGCGCTTTTGTTATGTAGCAACTGTCAAATTCTAGTCAATGTACACTAAGGCGGGAGACAGAACCTTCTGGTCCGAGGAAAAATGGTCTTATGGCGCAGTACAGGGCATGTGGGACACCTGACGTCCCTCGTGTCGGCAGGGGTGCCTGGGTAGGTTAGTCTCAAGGATCTGTAGGCCGTGTATGTTAATGTGCATCTCGTGTAATGATTTCGTTGCATTGCTAGCAGCGCTCAGGTGAGTGTTTGAATCCATGTCCAGGTCGATTTGTTCAGGTTCGACTTTTTCTCTTCAGGGGTGTTGCAGACCGACAACTGAGGGGAAACCAACCAGCTGAGAATGGGGAACTAAACTATTACACCGCATTATAATACCCTACCAACGCCACTAACCCATGCTACGAGACGAGCCATCCTTTTCGTCTTGAGAATTTTTCTGCACGGCCTTTCATCCGCTGAATGACGCATATTCTGCCACCCAAGTCCAACGACGATCCAGGGTTACCTCGACCTGTGAACAACAGAAAAGTGCCTTTGTCGAGATCTGACCAGCGCGGGGGTCGCGGCAGAGGCCGAGCAGCAAAGGAAATGCAACTTGGCTTCGGCTCGTGTCGCTCTCTGCTCGTCTTGCAACCTCACGGAACACTATTCATTCATTCATTCATTCATACACTTTTGTCTTTTTCAACGATGAGGAGAAGCTGCAATGAACCAGAACCACCGTGCCTGTCAAGTTGAACAGTTCATTCGGGGTCCGGGGACGCATAACGTGTATGTGATGCTGAGAAACCCCAAACTGCTACAATGTTCTGACCGGGTGTGTCATTGTCAATTGCGCTCATTTCTCAGGATTTTATTCCGGTGAGCAGCTACTCAGGTTCCGGTACGCCGTGCTTTGGAACGAGCGAACGGGTGTTTTGCTTTGCATAGTCACACCCACGGTCATCAGCCACATGACAGAACGATGGTCCCAAGCAGTCCACTTGTGTCACCTCGTGTAGCCGTGGCTCACTTTAGAATCGACCAACCGGCACGCCATGTTGACTGGGTTCTTGACATCTCGACACGGGTCGAACTCACGAACCATCTCACCGCGAATCGTGATCCATCGTACTCGCCTACGTCCATTTGTACTAATCTCAGCTATTTTCTCACCCAGGCACTGATATCCCAATCTCATCATTTCGCATTCCCTCTAGCCCCTGCAGGGGTAACGGGGTCCAATCTGGGCGGCCGCGTTTAACGTATTTTCGCTAGTCCAAGGATCAATGATCGTTTACCGTATGGTATGTCTGACCGAAGACATCGCCTATACGCGTGACACCTTTGTTCCTTTGACATCCCTGTGACGGAATGACAAGTAGGTACGTGCGACCTCCAGACTGACAATGTGTGCGGAGCGAACGGGCTATGTAGAGAGGGGTATAGTAGGAGTGGGAGAGGCCTCCTTGCTGTATAAAAAGGTCGATCACAGAGCAACTCAATATCAGCGAAAAGAGCATACCACCGCCTCTCGAACAATTCGATCCGGAAACTTTTCCTGCAGAAATGATGTTCATCCGGATCTTTACCCTTCTTCCCATCGTTGCTCTCGTTGCAGTCGCCACTGCTGTACCCGGTGGGCTTGAAGCCCGTCAGACGGACAATGAATGCGACACCGGCTCGCTCCAATGTTGCACCAATACCTACGTCGTGAGATTTCGATCTCTCCAACCTTTTGCGTTTTTCGTTAACAATGGCCTACAATGTAGAAAAGCGACCCAACGCTTACCACTCTACTCGGACTGCTCGGTGTCGTCCTTCCGAACGTATCGGGTCTCGTCGGGCTCGGCTGCACCCCGATCACGGTCGTTGGTACCGGTAGCGGTGCTTCGTGCACTCAGCAACCCGCCTGCTGCTTTGGCAACACCTACGTAAGTCGACTTTATTTTCTGAACGTACGAGCGATGTCGATCGTTCTCTTCCACACGCACACACAGAACGGACTGATCAACTTTGGCTGCTCTCCTGTCAACCTTGGCCTATGAGCAATCGAAAGATGCTCCAGTTGCTTCTCTCGAACGTGTTTTCACCCGTCCATTCTTATTTGGTTGGTTTGGATAGTAATTAATGTATTTCGGATCGATGGAACGAGTTGTCTTATGGCGTTGGAATATGTCGGAAATGACCCGCGCCAACGGGCGGTAAATTGCTCGAATGAACTTCTTGTCCAGCGAGACTCAGATTGGCTCGTACTCACCAGACCGATCGCATCGTGGCAGAATGAAAGTACGCATGCATTGATCAATCCAAGTAGGGGTATGGACCGGAAACTACGGATATGGGGGTTTTATAGGATATACAAGGGGTATGGGATATCAAGGGTTCGACTGTATTCACTGAATTTTCCTGCGTGAAAACTTGAACGGCCAACGAGGTCAACGGGAAGCGGGGACGACGAAAAGGGTACTTACCAAGGTTACAACCGTGCCGTCTTTGAGTACATCTTTGCGCGGTACGAGCTCGTACCCAAATACGTTTGGTAACAAAAGGCGCCATCCAGCCCAATAACCGACCCCGACCAACATGATGCCGATGCCAACGAGGCAATACCTGTCGTTTGACACAGCATCATCAGTCACCGTCTCAGCAGTCAACGTTCGTCCTCGGAGCGGACCATAATTACAACGCACAGGTAGTATGGGAGAGGAGGCGTGTCTCCGACACCGTTGGCTGGAGGCAGGTATGGCGCAATGATAACTGCCAAACATTACACTTGAGTGCCGTATTGGGAGCTCATGGGCCATGAGGCAACACTCACGGAACACTGCTGCGGCGAGGTAGATCACTGCCAGCGGCCACCAAACTGAGAAAACGTATGTCAGCACGAGTTCTCTCGACGTATAATTCACCTACCCTTGAATGGCCTGGGTATATCTGGCCTCTTCCATCGCAACCAAAAGAGACCCTACGCAAGGTTGACATACATGAAAAGGAAGTCAAAGTGAGTAGCCGACCTACCACGACAATGAAAAAGTTGATAATCTGCTGAGGGTATCCTTCGACATCTAATATAAATGGATACACGATGTTCATGGGCGGCGCAAGAATCACGATAACCTATACTCGCAATCAACTCGGTCAGTATATTCCTCACGGATAATCAAGATTGCACTCACCGAAGGGATCAGGTGTATGATGAGCCCTGGTAGAGGTGACTTGCCTGTAGGCCAATTTGACGCCCAGAATCTGTTACCAAATGGGAGAGGAATACCCTCCTTGGCGAGTTCTGTTGAAAGTGAAGCCATGCGGCGTGATCGATTTCGAAAATGGCATATGCGCTCACCCTGGTTAACGCGGGCAGCAGCAAACGTCTATCCACGCTTATCAGCATCAATGAGAACAGCCAGCGATCATCACATACGACGGTGATGACGTTCTAGGGCCAACATTAGTACAGGATACTCGAATATCTTGCAAATCGACACTCACCCCTAGCGCACTGCATCGTCCAATTCCATCATTGGCAAGATTTACACCATACAAAGTCGGTGTAATCAGGAAAACAAGACGGAAAAACACGAACACTCGACGCACCTCAGAGCAACAAAAACACTCAACGCACGCTCTGCTGTAGATCCGAACACTTGCTTGAAAAACAAAGCAGCCACGGTCACTTTGGATGACTCAATCTCCGCCTATCGCCAACGACAATTGCATCAATCGCCTCGGGTCAATGGACGAACCGTGCATGACAAATGACATGGTCGACGTACTTTGGTGGACGCGCTGAAATACGCAATATTGGCTAGGAGATAGAACACGGTGCAGATACCTAACCCGAGGGGTCCGGCAATCTTGAGCGTCCGCACCGGGTCTCGGACGTTGTTGAGCACGTAGTTGACATTTGACCACCCAGAGTATGCATTGAGCACTTTGAAGGTCGCTGTCGCATACTGTACATCGACATCGGTACCAATGGCTATCGTCGACGAAAAACACTCACATCACCGCCGCTATGGGAGCTACCAGCGAATGCATTGACAAAATTGGCTTGGGGATTGGCGATGTGAGTCTTGCCTGATAATACTACCCAGCCGGTTATCACGATAAATATAAGAATGGAGATCTTGAAGATGGTCAGAAACTGAGACAGTTGTTAGAGGGTATGCAAAGACACAAGACACAGCTATATGCGCACGTTCATGATATGTACGCCAGTGCGTGGCGCAAGACCATGAAGAAGAGTCACAAAAATGATCACTAAGGATGATGTTTGCCCGATGTCTGCGTTATATGGGATTAAGAAGCACCTGCAAGAGCAATGCCACGTTCAGACCAAGTCGTTGCGGTTCGTCCAGCCGAAATAAGGATACTATAGCAAGGTCAGAACACACGATGCAAAGGACTGAACAAAGTCACTTACTTGCTCGCAAACACCTACCGCCCAAGGCCAAGGTCACCAAATGCACCACCATAACTGGCTTGGCACTTACAATACACCCACTCGCGGTGAATCCGAGTAGGATCGCATTCGCAGAAAATATCACGGTAGCAAGGTATTTCGGTCTCTGATAGACGGCCTCCAGGTACACCTTCTCGCCGCCGCTCCGCGGATACATGGTCCCAAATTCAAGCCAGATGAATAACCCGCAAAAAGAGAGAACAAAACCGAGCACCCATAGCATGAGTGATGCCCCGACGGAGCCTACCCCGCTCAGAATGGAGGAGGGCGTCGAGAAGATGCCGGTACCAATGATACGTCCGACGATGAGAAGAGTGCATGAGGTGATCCCGAGATGACGGCCGAGCCCTCCAGCAGCGCCTACGCAAAACAGTCATTGAACCAAGACGAAAAGGAGCTGACAAGCAGCGAAACGACGCACCCTCCTCATAAGAGAGTCCACCGGGGCCGACACCAGTAGCTCCTTGAACAGGCTGTTTCTCATCGCTATCGAGGTCCAAGCTCGCGTCATCACTCCCAGTCTTTCGAAAACACGTCCACAGCTTCCCAGACATTGTAGGGAAATGGGAGAAGATGGAGCATCCGAACAGAAATGGAGAACTTGAGTCCACACCGGTTAATTATCGGTAACCGCTCAGAATTCATCATCGAAGGGTGATACGGCGGCATCGGGGATGATGCAAGACTGTCGTCATCCTTCCTGTGTCCCACGTGATCCCAGATATACCGTTGCTCGTGTTAGGTTACCCTTCAAGTTGCTCGCAACAGCCTTCCATTAGATGAATCATCTATGCGACGCATCTCGCCAGTAGCGTGGTTGACCGCCAGGTTGGGACAAATTCCGCGGAACTAATGCAAGATAGTTCCGATTTAAAAAAAAAGGTCCTTAGGCTACAATATCCAAACTTCTGCTATACGCCCAATCACCAAATAACAAGCTGATGCTTTCTCCATTGTGTGTCCGGCGGACGCTCTCTGCGATCGTAGCGCTGATGTCTATCGTGACGAGCTTTGGACACCGCACTTTATGTTGTTTCTGGGGTATCGTGTTCGTAACCTGACCTCGCCTTCAATCAATTGCAATGGGCTACAAAAAATGTACATACCACTATGTGCTCTAATGGAAGACTTTGTAAACTTTCCATGTCCGCTTCCGCAAACAAACCTGGACCAACAACTACTTGAGAAGCGCCATCACGTCAACGGTAGCACTCACCATGAGAAATCAGTGCATAAATCGTCTTCGCACCCTTGTCTTTCAACGTCCGCACAGCTAGCTCCAACGTGTGTCCGGTATCAATCATATCGTCCACCAAAATTGCAACCTTTGGCAGAGGCTCAATAAGCAAGCCCATCATATATGACAACCGTGGAATATAACAGAGGCTGTACCTTGTCTCGTACGTCACCGACCAGCAACTCCATCCGCTCAGGCGCATTCTCGGATTTGCCATCTCGCTTCTTATGAATCAGGGCAAATTCGACGCCAAGTTTGTCTGCAATCGTTGTGACCCTAGGGAGCGGTATAAACACCGAAGAGCACAGCACAAGCTCCCTCTGACGTACCTTTTTGCACCACCAGCATCGGGACTGACGACGATACTATCTCTCCACCCATCAATGCGTGTCTTGATGTATGATATCATCAGAGGCTCTGAAAAGAGGTTGTCTACGGGTATGTCAAAAAAGCCTTGTATCTGGCTTGCATGCAAATCCATTGTGATGATGTGGTCACATCCCGCAACGACCAACATATTCGCGACAAGTTTGGCCGTAATCGGCGCCCGCGACTCGTCCTTCTTGTCCATGCGCGCATATGGAAAACAGGGAACAACGGCAGTGATACGACGGGCCGAGGCGGTCTTGCAGGCAGAGATGAGGACAAGGAGTTCCATCAGGTTGTCGTTGACGTCGCGACACCCCGACTGCATGATGAACACGTCTTCTTCGCGAATGGACTCGGCGATTTTGACGCTGATCTCGCCATTAGAAAACTTCTCGGGCACGCATGGAGTGAGGGATACTCCAAGCCTGTGAACGGGGTATTAGCAGTCCGTGGACCGCATGGGGCCGTCATGGAGCTCACCGCTCAGCCACGGATTGGGCGAGCTCTGGGTGGCTGTTGCCTGTGATGTTGTGTTAGCCGTGTGTCGAAGAAGACTGAGCGAGACTTGCCCGCAAGTAGTCGGACGGAGTTTCCGTGGTACATAACTTCTGCAGCGACCCCTGGAACGAAAAGGAAAAAAATCGTGTATCTTTTGATAGTAACTGATATTTGCGAAGGCACAACAATGCCAAATAAAATTACACAGCCGCTACAGCTCGGATCGTAACGTTCTCGACCACATATTCTGTATCTGCATAGCCTAGTAGCTGGGGGATGCGTCCGCTACGGAACCAGCCCGTCAAAAGTGCGGCCATAGTCAATAGAACTTTGACGCACCTGTTCAGGCCCTTGATCCGTGAAATCTGCATTGAATTGTAATTTGCAAGTCCACGTCCAACTTCTTTCACCTCCCACACATCACTCTCCTCCGCTTCCTCAGCCGTATGCAAGTCATCGTCCACGACAGTCTGCGCATCCGATGCAAGATCATCCACTATGGACGAAGAAGAGCTCGACCGCGAGAGTGATACAATCACGTTTTCGGAATCTTGGGGATCAGAAAGCGCTGTCATCGTCCCTCCCGAAGCCCCCTCCGGAAGGCTCCGGACAAGAATACGCACGGCTTGTCCAGACGCAAACGATCCACGGACGCCAAGTACACCCGCCGGAAGTAATCGCCCACCGGATTCTCGGCGCGACAGCACTGCGTACGCCCCACTGTCGATGATAACACCTCCAGCAGGGTGCAGGGTATGACTTGTCCAGGATTTCAGATCCCGCATCGGTGTCGCAGAAGGCTTGAAAACCGTGTGCGGTGGACGTCGTAAACTCAACGCCGTGTTGACACGATCAAGATCCATCATGTGGAGTTTCGGAACTGGACTTGCCGTACCCGACGACGGGACGGACTGGAGCCGAAGTTGAGTATAGTAATCGATGATATCCATGATCATGGAGGTTTTTTTGCTGGAGGTGATGACCGTCGTTACGCCAGCGCCCATCGCGATTTCCGCCGCGATGAGCTTCGTTTCCATACCGCCAGTACCTAGACTAGAACCTAGCGTAGATGTGCTTACTGTCGTACAAGTTAGGATCAAATATATATAAAACTGATGCGCAGGAATGACCTTGAGCCCTGATGTCTGCGACGGATGTTACGACATCAATCATTCTCGCAGCTGGGTCTTTTCGCGGATTCGTTGTGTACAGCCCATCAACGTCCGTGACGAGAAAGAGGTAATCGGCATGGATCATAGACGACGTGACCGCAGAAAGAGTGTCATTGTCACCAAATCTTATTTCCTGCGTTTACCTCAACCGACGATCATGAGAGGAATGAAGAACACCAACGCACGCTAACAGAGATCGTGTCATTCTCGTTCACGATGGGCACTATGCCCATACTCAAGAGCTCCATGATCGTGTTCACCGCATTCAAGTATCGCGTCCGCTGTCAGAAACGTGTCTCAGTCGCAAACATAGCACGCAAGACGGGCGCACGTCAGAAATATCACCCCGCGTCAGCAAAATCTGTGCGATCCGCTGATCGAATTGACCGAACAAGTTATCCCAGAGCGCAATGAGTCGTCCTTGGCCGATCGCCGAAAGTGCCTTTGTGCTGCCCGGGTGAGCAAAACAGAAAAAAAGGGTGTGTGTATCACGAGAAAGTGATGCGACTGACTTGTTTCTTTGAGAGGCTCTTGGGGCGTTGGGGGATTGCCATCGTACGTAGACCGATACCGATGGCGCCAGAGCTGACGAGAACGACTTTGTGACCTAGGCTGCGGAGACGAACGACGGTCTCGACGAGCGAGGACAGGTTTGATAGGAGGGGCTGGTGTGTCTCTTCATCGACGATGGACGACGTACCTACAAAGTAACTGGTTGGAACGATAGAGACGCGATTGAATGATCGATTTACCGAGTTTGATGACGATCGTGCTGGAGAGTGTGCGTTGCTTACACGGACGCGTCCCTGCCTCGTCTAACGGAGTCCTGCCGGAGCCAGGCTGTTGACGATCGGCCATTGAGTGTCAACAATATTTATTAGCTAAGCGACGAGGAATGGATCCGAAACGCAGCGCTCACTTGCCTGTGCTCCCGCCCGAACTCTGGTTGTCCATCTTCCACCACGCCACCCACGTCCCCGGCACCCTCATCCCCGATGTCTACGCCCACGTCAGCCTCGTCGGGTCCGTACACACCAAATCCTCCAACGCCGCCCTTCGCGCTGCACTCGTCACCAAACGTGCCCTCGTCCGCGTGTGCAAGCGATGGTGGCATCTCGCCGTACCCTGTCTCTACGCATCCGTCTACATTGGTAGAGCACGCTGCCTGCCCTCGCTCTCCACCGCGTTGGTGCGTTCTGCCGCGGGAAAAGGCACCCTCGTCGGCACGCGACCTCTCGGCGAGTACACCCAACGACTGGACATCGTCATACGCGACCACGTCGAGAACGTTGACGCCGAGTTCGACTCGCTTGCCGCGCTCATAAGATGTATGCCCCACCTTGCCATCGTCTCGTTTGCCATTGCCCCCAACCACCACATCAACGCCAATCTCCCCAACAATATTCTGGAAGCACTTCACTGCTCTGCGGCGTCATTGCGTGTCCTCGATTGGTCCTCCACCCGACTCGAGCCGTCTGTCAACCGGATCTTTTATCTCCTCCCCAAGTGTACCCAGCTTCGCGTGCTCAACTATCCTCGCCTGATTTGGTCCAGGGAGCTCCAACACAGCGGTATCCCACTCACCGTAACCACGCTTCGTCTACACACCATCGTTCCGATCCAGATCGCGACCACCTACAACCACCTACTCCTACACTTGGGTCCCAACACCAGTCACCGCCCCGGGCCCTCTGCCCTCCAAGAGCTCATGCTCGACCTTAACCGGGACCTTTATCACTGGAAAGACTTGCTCGAAGTGTACAGCTCCCAACTCGTCTCGGTCCAATTCTACATACCCAGTCTCATGATCGATGTTCAAGGTCATCTGCAGCTCCTCACCCAGCTATGTCCCCGTTTACGTCGTCTCACTATCACTTCGGACCGTTTCTCCTCCTTTGTCCGTCCCCATCTCGTCTTTCCATCCATCACATTTTTGGGGTTGAGAGTCACACGGGCACAATCCCCGAGACCGGATTTTGAGGCACTCTTCGCGTTGTTGGAGGAACTGGGTTCGAGCGTGCCCTCATTGCAGGTGGTACACCTCGTGAACGAGAAGAACGTCCAGTGTCTGCTGAGAACACATACCAAGTTTGCCGTGCGCGCGTTGAAACCGTTTACGGAGGCCGCGAGGTTTCGGATAGAAGGCAAGGACGGGGTGTTGCTAACAGGTTCGAGAAGCCCTGTGTTAGGTGGCTGTACCGGACTGACTGGTGTCGGCCGTAATCAGACAGGCTGAAAGCACTTGGGTATCTGTGACGGTCTACGGCTGCCAGATCAGCCGTCCAATATGCTCGTTGTGTCCACTGTAGGTGATCGGCCACGGATAGCCGTGCAAGTGCTGAAACAGTGAAGTGTGCCGCTCGGGCCAACGTAGGTTCACTCATATGATCTAGGCGGACGCCCGACGGCGTTGCGGGGTACATTCACTTGACCGAGTATTGCGCCGCACACCGCCTGTATAGAGCCACCACTTTCCAGACCAGTTTGTGTCGGTCGTGGGCGTCGACGATGTCAGATCAGGGCCCTTCGTTCCCCCTAGAATTCGCAGGCGTCACTCAAAGTCGAGTTGATCTGGACCGAACATGCACTAGCTGATATGTAGACGAAATCAAATTCAGTTTGCTATTCTGTGCCCACGAATCAGCCGTCAAGTCGACTCCTACGTTGAGGTTGGCGAGCAGCGTGTTGCAGTAAACAAAACATGATGGGAAGTCGAATAGAACATGTATCACTGCGGGAAGTAAAGTCATGAAAAAAAAATACCTTCGACAATGATCATAGGAAAACAGTGTCAACAGCACTTTTTTGATCAACTCTTCTTTTCATTGTCAAGTAGGCGACTCTGATCGTCAGATCTCCTTTGTTTCGTCTCTAGATTTCAGTGCCAGTGTGAATGTTTAATATTCAAACTGTTTTTCAGTCCCAATGACAATCACCTCCTCAATGCAATCCATCAGTGATTTACAAGTGTGTTAGCCGCTTACAACCTGACAACCGTGCACACCCATTGGCTGATCAAGACACCATCTCCTTGCGCTCCCTCATTGACCGTATTCATGCCGTGGATGCGGTCAATGATGCCGCACCTCCCTCGAGTCTGCACTAGTCAGTTCAAACATTCAATGTTTGTGTATGTGGTTCGTATGCCCGCATATAGGTATGACACTACAGGCGACAATGCTGCCGGCCCCAGTACTGGCACACAGCGACTCCGCAACAGCAGTCTGACGTCACGTGAAAGGTCACGTGATGAGCGCAGCCGTATGGACCCATCTAGCTCCGCTCGCCATGAAGCCGCAATACAAAAGTCGAGTAACTGGAATGACACTGAATTGAGCCTGGATAAAATCTGGGAGGATGCGTCGACTTGTTGGGGGAGATGCGAGGAATGGAGAACGTCGTGTTAACGTGGTGTATGTTCGCTCGCTCACTGTCGCCAAGTAAGTAGGTGATTCATCGTTCGCTGATGGTCGATTTCCAATGATTGGTGATCGCGGCCCTGCCTTTCATCCACAGTGAGATGGTGAAGCAACAGACGGGTGGCAGCATCGTCTTCACAGCTTCGATCTCTGCACATAGCGTCACGATCTTGAACCATGGGTCGGGTCTCGAGGAGGCAAGATGTATATGGGCCTCGAGGAACCTGATGAGCAGGATGGGCGATCCAGCAGAGCTGACAGGCGCGGTGGTGTTGCTGTGCAGTCGCGCAGGACAGTACATTAATGGCGGAGATATCATCGTCGATGGTGAGCCAGAACACTTCTCGGAATTTGCGTGCGATAAACTGCACTGAACATGTTCACGGCTTCGGGGCTTCTGGGGCCTGGCCTGACCCGGCCCACGGCTTCTTAATATCTCAGGCCGGGCTCCAGGCCCCACCAAGCCCCTAGCATGGCCCGGCCAGGCTTGACCGGCTCAGGGCTTTCGGGCCGGGCCGTGGCATCACTAGTAACCAGGTACTACCAATGCCCAAAGGCAAGAAAGGGGAGTCCAAGAAAAGCTGAAGTGCTGTCTGTTGATGGCAGCAAAGACTTCTGTTGACTGAACAAGGATTTGCGGCCACCAGGATCATGAGTACTCCCATTTCTCAACTACCTGCTTGTACATTATGATTTGTGTCTGCTCATACTGTAATTCATCATTTCGGCGCCGTGAATCAATCTGAGTCAGAGTAGGAAGCCAAAGTGCGAAAGCATCATGATGGTCACAAGAAGCTACTACCATAATTACTACAAATCAATCCCACTGACTCTCATTTCTATTAGCACAAATGTCACAATCAGTGTCGAATATCGACATTGATCATGAGACCAGGTGAAGTGTTAGGGGTGTACCCTATTTTGTGTATATTCTAGGAGCTACAAGGCCCATTCTAATTGTCACCGCAGCAGCTCGCTCACTCTGGTAGGTAGTGACCAGTTGAATGAATCAAGCTCACCTTGCCGTGCGATCAGGTGTAGTCTCTGTCGGAATCCGATATCCAGCGATCGGCGCTGAGATTGTCCACGATGCAAACATCATCTGTAAATCTCGCTGTCACTTTTGCGACTGCGTCACCGTTCCTCTCCGACCCGTTCAGCATCGCAAGTTCTCATCCTGCTCTCCACCATCTTCAATATTCCAAGCCAGCCGGCGAGTTGTCGGATGTGCTTGTGTTTACTGTCCCTGCTGCGAGCGACGGGACGCGACGGAACGAGATCGTGCAGGCGCTGAAAAGTTTGGAGAGTGTGCTAAGGGTCGACGTACTTGAGCCGCGTATGAGAACAAAGAGGGATGAATTTTAGTGTATTGCCAACAGCGTTGGGTTCATGGTCGGGGGTAGATTTCGAAGAGTGCCTTCCGAATTATTAGTTCATTGGAAGAGTGTTGCCTGTGTCATGCGAGGAGCGAGGAGAACACGATCCGGCGTGGAGGAAGACAGCGTGAACGATCACGTCTTACGCTCGAAGTACTGAGTTTGCTCGCATCCAACGTAGTTTATTAGTACGTGACACGTCTGTTGGTTACTGTACACTCATCATCATGCAAATTTCCCTACTGTAGGTCCTAATGACCATAATCCGATAACCGATACGTGCTACTGAGTTAGGAAATGTTTGTTATGTAATCAACGTTAACATTATTGAAACCGCCACCTTAGAGCAGTGCTGGCGGATTGACTGTCTCGTCTCTTTACTAGCGGTCTGCTCACGAGGCGGCCTTCTCAGAGCTCGAAATGACACCTGGGTCCCCGGCGAAACTGCGCGTCGCATTCATCCACCCAGACCTGGGAATCGGTGTGCTTCTCAATCTCTACCATATAGCAGGATGACCGAACCACTCTTCTAGGCGGTGCCGAAAGGCTGGTCGTCGACGCAGCGATAGGTCTACAATCTCTCGGTCACACCGTCGATATTTACACCTCCCACCACGATCCGAACCACTGTTTTGACGAAACCCGAGACAGTAACCGTCCACACATTTACTCTCTCGCCTTGTCTCACTCCCTTTTCTTCTCTGACAGGTACCCTCCGCGTACACCACATCGTCTCACCCTTCCCGCGGGCATGGCATGGCAGATTCCACATTCTCTTTGCGCATGCACGGCAACTTCATCTCATTATGACACAGTTTTTCCTTCGTTCCACTGCGTCCAAATACGACGTCTTCTTCGTAGACCAACTCTCAACATGCATACCCCTCCTCCGGGTGTTCAGTGGAAAGCGTGTCCTTTTCTATTGTCATTTCCCTGACAAGTTACTCGCGCACGGGGCATATACCGAAGGTTCATTTCAAAAGAAGAATACTAATGTGCTCAAAACACTTTATCGCTGTCCAATGGATTGGCTCGAGGAGGTGACGACACGTACGTGGCTTGCATTGGTGTCTTCGGTATATCAGATATTTTACATGCGCATCTTTGTAGGGCAGGCTGACACGATCGTCGCCAACTCCAAGTTTACCGCACGCATCACAACGGCTCATCTCAGTTCCATAAGGTCGACGCCCAGGGTCGTCTATCCTGGCATCAACATCAAGGCGTATCGAGCACCGGTTGACTGGACTGCACCGGATATCGTCCAGGTGATATCGTAAGACGAGTTCTACATCATTCTCAACCCTGTTTACAAGTTTGTCAAGACTGCGACCTACGTTGATCTCATTGAACCGATTCGAGATGAAGAAGAATCTAACGCTAGCAATCGATGCATATGCTCTCTTCCGAGAAAAGACTTCAGTGGAACAATTATTTCACAACATACGCCTCGTCCTTGCCGGTAGGCTCTGCGCGTCTGGTTCACCTGAGTACCAGCTCATTCTCACGTAGGTGGCTATGATCCTCGCCTCGAGGACAACATCCACACCTTGAACCATCTCGTCGATCGTGCACGGTCGAGCAATCTCTCATTCGACGTTATCGTACCTTCACAGTCCAAAGTCGCAGCTCCTCCGTTCCCAGGTACAACTGTGATCGAACCAGACGTCCTCTTCCTCTTGAACTTCAACACCTCACAACGATCCGCGTTACTTCAATCCTCTTCTACCCTCGCGCTACTCTACACCCCCGCAAACGAACATTTTGGTATCGGTCCTGTCGAAGGTATGATTTGTGGACTGCCTGTTCTGGCATGCGATAGTGGTGGCCCAACGGAGAGCACCGTGGACCAGCCGCCGGAGCAACGAACAGGTTGGCTGCGAACGCCTGATCACGCCGTTTGGACGGATGCACTTGAGGAAATATGTCACATGAGTGAGTTAGAGCGGGCGGAGTTGGCGCAACGGTCAAAGCATCGCGCAGAGTCGGTCTTTGGAATAGCGTCGATGGCAAAGGAACTCGAGACGTTGTTGGTAGAGACAGTGGAGATGGGCCCGGTGGAGACGTGGCCGGTGAAAGGGGTCGCATTTGTGATTGCTTTTCTTGTCGGGCTTTTTCTTGCTGTGTTATCCCGTCGTTGATGGCTAACTTGTTTGCCTTTACCTTTGTCTTGGGGAGGGCGCATGGCCTGTTCGACCAGCGGAGCGCACCTCCTGAGGAAAGCTCGAGGGACTGCACGCTTGAGAATGCCGCCATTTGCATCCGACACGATTACTGTCGCGGACGCGCTTGCCAGGAAGCTTTCGTTGGGGGTTCCCCTGACAGGTTATGCGGAGCCTCCATCAGAAGAGGGTCTGCAAGGGATGGCTAATCCAGCCTGCAATAAGCCAACTTGCGTACCGTAATTGGGCGGCGTCCCTCGCGAGAGTACGTCAAAGGACGCCTAGGAGCCGCCTTGGAATCAATTAATTAGCACCTTCGTGATCCCCGTTTGCTTCGTATACCGGGACACGGTAACCAAGCCCACAAATCGTCTCGATGCAACAATGTGACTGCCTGTGTTCTCGTACGTTGCATTTTAATTCGAGTTACTCTTGCACTCAGGCGTTGATCTTAGTGGTTTATCATGATAGACCATTCGCCTTGACCCCCTGGAGCAACTCCTCGCCGCAATGAGCAGCGATCATGTGATATGACCAGCCAACCATGCCTTGACATCTTCTCTTTTCCCCTTGCTACGTCCCGGCTGAGTGACAAGTAGGTGCGCCCAACATGTGCTGAGCAAACAGGTTGTGTATAGTCGGGTGTGTAAAAAGTTAGTCACAGGGCAGCTCACCATTGGCAGATTAACACTTGTCGCCTCCCGAACGATTCGAATCACGAATTCTATCGCTACAAAGATCCACATCCGCTTCTTTGTCCTTCACCCGGCGGCTGTAGTGGACACCGCTGCTCTCAGTGCCCTCGCCAATGCTGAGACAGTATTTACTGTGTCGGATTTCACTGCTCCCAATGCTTTCGCGCTTCGCGTAAACTGGTGGTCTCGTTGTAGCAATCCGACACGACTCTGAATTCCCTCCTCGGACTGCTCGAGATCTTACTTCCCGATGTTCAGGGCCTCGTCGGGCTCGGCTGTGGCCCAATCACAGAGGTGCAGGTACTTCATGCGTCCAGCAGCTCGTCTGCTGCGCTGGCAACACCTTCGTAAGTCGACCTGTTTGTCTCTGCGCCAGAGAGCAAGAGATATACAGTGCTGGTCGGTCTCCTCCGCACACAGAACGGGTAATCGACCTCGGCTGCGATTCTATCAACATCAACGTGTGTCCAGAACGGTTGAGAGACGTGATAACGCCCAAGCAGTCAAGGCGGGTTTTGGAAACGCGTTTGTTTCTTGTTTTATGGAATTGTATTTGGTTTGAATGAGGGTGCTTTTGTTTCTTCGAATTGAATAAACGGATCGTCCTTGGGTGTTGAAATGATGCTTGAAAGCGGGCAGTAAAACATTTAGGAATAAACTCGTTGAGAGAGCTCAAATTACTAGAGTATACTCACCGAACTGATCACACTGCGATGGTATTGAGTATGAACGAGTGAATGCTCGAGCCTATAGATCCGGGGTTATCGCGAAAGGAAACGACACACTGCCAGGTCGAGCGCAGATCGTTGTCCATTGAGGGAAGCAAACCAAAAATGTCGGTACGCACAACGTCGATGATGATTAGCACCATGACGTGCAACAAGGACCTGAGCACAACGTCGAGAATGATCATCAACCGACCAAGAATCACAAACAACGCGCTCTGGGGAAAACCACTGCATTGCAAGGTAGCATTTCCCGCCACGAACTTCACATGTGCACGACCGAAAAAATGGCGGACTCGTGATGCATACCACGAATAGCGAGACCTATGACACTATCTATGTCAGTGGAAAGAGGACGCGACGTTTTTTCTTGTGATATTGTGTACAGTGTTCCGTTCGTCGTGCCGTTGTATTGAGAAACCTTTAACTGTGCAATTTGGTGCAGGGAAATGACGATAGCGACAAGAGTAGAACAACATCCCGGCGGCGTGAGATGTCCGATGCATAGAACAAAGGACGACAAATCTAGCCAACTGCATTTGATGAATAACGTTGTATAAACGAGGTTCGTAGATCGATCACCCACTTTACTGTGCTACCCTACAGTAAAATACAATCCTCCCCCTGGAAAAAGGAAAGGTAAAGCTGTTTCGCATTGTCACATTCGGTGCGCTCAGTGGCAAACGGTGTGATATCAAATTACTTATCATCAGAGTATACGCAGCGTGAGATTTGTGGTATCCTATAAAACTGGATGTTACACAAGTAAAGAAGCATGATTGTCCAGCTTTTTTGATTGGGCTTGTTATGTGGAATTGAGCGGTTTTCAATCGTGGCGAGTTATCGCAAAGTCTTTGAACCAAGTCTGTTGTTCTTTTGGTGTGGCATACTGCTTTCCGTGGCCGCCGAAGAAGGTGCTTAAGGGTGAGTGAGCATGACGTGACTCGATCGTCGGAGGACTGTACAGCACCTGAAGAAAAGACCGAGGAACTCGGCAGGCTGTGGAGCGTCTTTGTTCTCGTCCAACGTAATTGCAGACACATGCTGAGCAGCGGTCGTGGAAGGAGCGAAAACGATAGACGTCTTGAGGGTTGAGATATTCTTCTTGAATTGCTGTGTGGCGTCTCTATAAAGTATGTCCGTACGATTGATCCTCGGTCGTCCATCGACGAACAGCGTGAGAACCCCGTCATTTTGTCCTGGCGTGTTGAGAATGACGTTTTGCCGGAGACGGGTCCAATCGCCAGGAGTGAAGTTGAAGGCGCCCCGACCGATGGAGAGCCCGTATGTGGCATCACAAACTGACTCTACATCTGCGCACAGGGCCACAGTTTGTTTGTCCTTAGGGACGTACTACGAACCAGCATGAACCATAAAACTCGTTGCGGAAAAGAGAAGGAAAGCAAAGTTGGAAGTCGAATGGGTGCGCACCAGATAAACCTCTCCAACGCCATGCGGGCGCCACATCAAACGCGTACTGAAGCAATCACGGGCCGAGGAACCACCCGAGCACCCAGTATGCCCCCCAAACAAACCTGGCAATTTCCCCCCTTTGACCCAATCGAAATCCGCCGGAAAGAAAACACTGTATTCCAACGTGACATTGCGCGCGCCGGCTAGGTTGAGTGGGGTCGCATAGAAATCAGCGCCGCCCTGGGGTTTGCTTGCAGGGTTGACGGAGTGGGCCGGGTAGACGAGCTGTAGGATCGTATTTACCGGGCTTTGGAGGAATTTGGCGGTGGGGGCGATGGCATGGGGTGGGATTTGTGCGACCATATGAAGGTTTTGTCGGCCGCTGGGAAAGTATGTAACATTAAATGCAGATAGGTCGGTCATCTGAGGCGGCGGAGTCCATAGCGTACGGTTGTGCCAAGAAGGGGAAGGAGTTGCGGCTACTTTTGCGGTTTCAGTTACGGTCACGATCACGGTAACGGTAGTAGTCGCATCGATAGTGTTCGTCTTAAAAGCTGTTGCAACTTCGGATACAAAAACGGTGGAGGTAGGGGGTGACGTGAACAAGGTCGAGGAAGGCGAAAGGGAAGGTGAGATGAGAGACAGACGAGAGGCGACAGGGGCAGTGCTCGGGGTGTTGTTAGACTGAGTAAATTGTGAGGATGCGGTGTCAGTGGGATTCGAAATTGAAGTCGAGACAACAGATAGAGGATACTGGGTGGACTGTGAAGCAAAACTAATATCAATGGCATTTTGCATCGGGTTGAACGGCATCTGGGGCCGGCTTGAAGTAGCTGGGGCGGCAAGAGTTTTACAAGCGACCAGCGCTAGCGAATAGAGGAGCAGAAACATTCTCCCGTGCTGTTGGTAGAAGTTAGTGGTAAAGATATTTCACCTCCAGCACGGAAGCCATATTATACGGTAGTCACAGTCCAGACTGATTACCACTCGTGCACTGGAACCAATGTTGCAGACTGGACAAAACCCCGAACAAGACAGTGAGGTATAATCAGTAAACTGGTCATTTGAAGAATAAAACTTCACAGCCTGTGTCTTGCACAGGTGAAAATGCGATGGGCAATGGATACACCTAGTGGTTCTTGGCTGTGTTAACAAGGCTCAACCACTGATGTATGATTGGCTGATTCGAAGTATCAAGGTGGTCGTCAGATAGACCTGCGCTGTAGCGTCAAACCTTGGTATAGGAACCCTGGATCGTCCAAGTTTTCCCTCCATGAGGCCTTGAGGGGTAGTAGCGGAAGACAAGAGGGTTACGTAACCAACCTCGCGCTGCGACTGACCACGACCACCCGCCACAGTCATACACATGATCTTTGATGTATTCCCAGCTACACTGCGGCTTCTGCTGGCCTCGCTGCTCTGGAAAGAGGACCTGCAGGCCCGCGCACCTCGACTGTCGTTTCGCCTCCGACACCAACACGCAATCACGAATACTTCGCGCGTGGTCTTCTCCGACGTCGGTTCATCTCAGCTCCTATCACATTCGCTAAGAACGCCTGCAGACTTATATACCTACGACGTAGAAACGTTACGCCTTCTTACACACAGGCCCTCCTCATACACCGCATTTTATGATGCCCGCCTTCGCTCGATGCTTCACAAACAAGACGATGGTACTTTATGGCACCCCGAGGAAGTGCCTGGTCCGGATGTGACAGATCGAGAAACACTGCTCTCTCTCGCAAAGATGTCCAATAATGCCTATACCGCAAGTCCTGATGCAGGTTGGTACACCGTCGACGGGTTCAACATGGCAAGTCAGGTTCTCTTCTGTCTTCCTCTGCGAGGTGTCCTTAATATCTGTGTAGACGATTCCTGTGGGATGGGAGCCCACAGATGATGGCCTTCGCGGTCATGTTTTCGTTTCGGAGGATAATTCTACGGTGATTCTTTCTCTGAAGGGTACCTCGGCTGGGTGGATCGCTGGCGGTGGAGGTCCCACAGTACGAAGGGACAAGCTGAACGACAATTTACTCTTTTCTTGCTGTTGCGCGCGTGTGGGCCCAACATGGAGCACCGTTTGTGGGTGCTACAAGGGTACAGGGAAATGCAGTCAAGAATGCATAGAAAGTGCGCTTCAAGACGACGACTTATACTACCCAGTTGGAGTGGTAAGCGAGCTTCCTTGTCGAGATAAGCTATGCTAACTCGATCTTGCAGAATTTATATAATAATCTTACTTACATGTACCCGAATTCTCACATCTGGATAATTGGTACGCACTCGGTCCTTCCGCTCTTGACTTGTATGTTGGGTATACCGAACATTCATGGGAATTAACAGGACATTCATTGGGTGGTTCTGTGTCCTCCCTCATTGGCGTTACTTTTGGTGCCCCAGTCGTGACGTTTGAAGCGCCGGCTGAGAAGCTAGCAGCTACCCGATTGCATCTCCCTTCTCCTGTCTGTTTGGGTCTACGTTTTTATGGTTGATGCATTGCTAATACCTCCAAAGCCTTCGACTCAGCATATCACTCACGTTATCCACACAGCAGACCCAATAGCCATGGGAGTCTGTACCGGTATCACATCTACCTGCTCAATTGCTGGCTATGCGATGGAGACGAGGTGAGCGGTCCACGAGTCTTGATTTCCCTCGCCAATAGGGTCGGCTAATCATGGGTCTACAGGTGCCACCTTGGCAAGGTCGCACTGTATGACACGGTCACCAAGCTCAACTGGGGAGTAGACGTCCGGACGCATTCGATACGGGAGGTCGTTGAACGCTTGCTCTCTCAAGATCTCGACTGGGCCGATGAACCTCCGCCGGGCGACGACAAGAGCGTCTCACGAATGGGCTGGCCCTGGTGGGGTGGCGGGGACAAGGACAAGGACAAGGACAAAGATAACAAGAAGAAGGTGAAGCTGCCCGTTCCCGTAGCGAAAGAAGAGGTGGATTGTGTGGTGTGCCTCTTTTTTCTCCGTTCTCGTTCGGTCAGACTCACGCCGACGACAGGATTGCTTCAACTGGGAGTTTGGTGAATGGGATTAGATCGACTATATGTTATACAGAGCGCGTTACTTCTGATCCTTGGTAGGTTGGTGATGATACACGAGGCAATGCTTGCTACCAGTGGCTGTCCTGTGGTTTGATCGACGTCCTGATCAACTTCCGTTCCGATGTCTACTCTATCTCCGTTAATGGATCGTAGCGGCGTGCGAACGCCAGGTCCCCGACTCCAGGAAATTTCATTCTTATGTGAAATGTAACATTGTCCATTTTCACCGACGAGCTTCAGTTCAGTAAGCACCAATACTACTGTAATGTAAGGGGAACTACAAGAAAGACTGGAAAGGAAACTAACAGCTAGGACGGAGGGCTATTCACAGATGAGCGAGGGCTCGTTACTATACCAACAACATCAACGTCAGACTAGGGCTGTTTTCTCGCCAGAGAGCCTACCTGAACCACTGTTTCTGGAGCCATTGTTGTTGATGGTAAATCCTTGAGTATTCGCGTCCGTACTGTTGACGACGTTGTAATTGAGGTTGAAGTTGTAATAACTGACGCTAGAGGCCGAACCAGGGCTACTAGGCGAGGTGGAAAGACTGCTTCGGGCGGACGATAGTGCCTCGGCTTCGAGCGCTGTTCTTGCAGCTAGATGTAGTAGACGCCTAATCAGCAAATGATTGGACGAGAACTGATTGCCTTACTCAACGTTTGTCTATCTTGACCGTCAGTAGGAGTGGGATCAGCAAAGGGATCTCCAGATGTTGCCAGGATAGACACCGCCTCTTGCACGATGGCGATTGCTTCCTGCGTGATAGGGCCATCGACCTCAATCGCTACACCCGAAACTGGTTCATCCGTTGCGACCGATTCACCTGCATTTGGTGCTTGAGGAAGATCACACTTTACTGTAATGGACACATACCCTCAACTGGAGCGAGATTCGTCGTGGGCGTTGATAAAAGGGTTCTCTTTAACCTGTCGGAAGTGGTCTGGCATCATCGTTAGCTTCTTCTGCGTCATTACAAAAAGATACTACCATGGTTGAATCCCAGAGCTCAAAAGCATCGGTAGTAAATGCTCGTATCAAGCGCTTTATTGAAGTGGATGGAAAAAGCTTGAATACCCATTTACGCTCTTCGAGTGATTCAAGTTCCTTCTTCCGCCGCATCAAGCTGATGAATCAAAAGAAACATTACCACCTGAAGCAAGCTTTACCGATTCACTCACTTGTCAAATTTGGCTCTTGTTTCTCGGAGAAGGTCATGATGATTTTCATTCAAATTTCTCGATAGATTGCGAATCTTGATCATTTCTTCCAGCGTCGCTCTAAGATATAAATGTCCAGCATGCAAGGAATCCTTGGCAATGACCCTCGTAAGGCGGGCTGTTGGATCATAATCTCTAACTGACCCAAGGTCTAACGTGAGGAGCATCGTTTGAGGGTCGTTAGGTGGCATGACCAGGGGGGTACGCTACCTTGAGCGGCACTCTGGTATACCTTTTCATCGTGTGGAAAGTTCCCTCTAACCCCCTCCTCTTGATCCTTCTCACTACTCAAATTACAGCTCCGCGACAACTGCGGTCCACGGGGTCCGATGTGGTTCTATGTTTGGACATGTTTGTCAGTCCAAGTGCTAATTCCAGAATAATACCCGCTCACGCTATGCCCACCCGGTCGAAAAAGCAAGCAGTCAAGGAGGCTGAAGCCAGGCGAGAGAGATCCTTAATCGCTCAACTTGAGCTCGCAGCTTTCGGCGACACACCAGCGTACGAAGATGATGGCCAGCTCTCTGAGCCCGAATTGTGGTGGTCCAAACACTACAATTGGTTTAAGGATAATGGGTATACACTTCGACCACGTTATGCCCCGGACTGGGTACCTTCTTGGCGAGGAACAAAGAACAGCTGGCTGGTGTGTGAAGATAGCCTTATTGCCAAGGTGTGCATTGGATGTGTCGGGCTTTTGTCATGTCACTCATCTATTAAACATTGTTAGTATGCTACCAGGATTCTCGATGCTACGCGTTTTTCGGATGGTACTTTTGTTACACTCAAGCTAGTTAACACAAGACACCACCCCCACGAAATTGATGTCGCACGATATTTCTCCTCCCAAACGCTAGCTACGGGTGCTAACCACTGCGTTCCAGTCTACGATGTATTGCCCATTCCTGGCGAGGAGGATGAGGCGATTGTCGTCATGCCTCTGCTTCTAAACTACACACAGCCGTTCTTTGGTACGTTTGGAGAGGCGGTTGAATGTATTAGGCAATTATTTGAAGTATGTTTTCATTCGCTTCTTTCACGCAGTCGCTGACATTTGGTAGGGTCTCCATTTTATGCACGAGCACCGTGCTGCTCATCGGCAAGTACCGTCACCAGTACATCGGAGTTCGTGTTTTAATTTGGCGTCTCGCAGCGATTGCTCATCCAGAAACATCATGATGGATGCAAGTAGACTCTATATTGATGCATTTCATCCTGCTAGTACATTCATGAGACGAGACGTCTCTGGGTTTGCACGACACAAGACTCGAACTGAACGACCTCCGAAATATTTCTTCATTGATTTTGGCCTGTCACGTCGCTATGATGATTCTATTGTCAAACCTATGGAAGTTCCGATCTGGGGAGGTGACAAGGAGGTTCCGGAATTTCAGAATTCCGATGCTCCTTGTGATCCTTTTCCTACCGACGTCTTTTACATCGGTAATGCCATCAAGAAGGACTTTGTTGAGGTATGGGTATGTCATGTTACCTTACACGTACATTTTACTAAGCCGAACCCAGTCGAAGCTCGGGTTTGATTTCATGCGACCTCTCATAACTGACATGGTTCAGAAGGATCCTTCAAAACGTCCCACCATGAATGAAGTTGTCGAGCGGTTTGATGCCATCAGGACTGGCCTTAGCAGATGGAAGCTGCGCTCCCGCGTGGTCGACAAAGGAGAGAGTGTATATCATGGTGTCACTCGTGGTACCTCTCACTGGATGCAACAAATCGGGTTCATCACGCGTGGCATCCCGGCTGTACCCACAACCCCATGACGTTTGCAACGTCACGTCGCTCATTTCCATGTAATACCCACTACTACCTATGGCATATTGGTTCGTTTGCTGGGTGGCATGTCCTTTTCGAATGGAGTCATATCATCTCAGTCTTATCAATTCATACAGGATCATCTGATCTAAGCTTTTCGCAACGAGGTTCTTATGAGCGTTTCACCCACCGTTGATTTTCTGACACATTCTCGCGCCAAAGCAAAGCCATTCATTCGATACAAAATACTACAAACATCAAAATCAACCAATAATGAAGAAAGTAAGAAAAAATTGAGAGCCACAATGATGATTAGGGCACTGACGCATCTTTTATCCGTTCACAAGTTGATGTTGATGTTGTTGCAACCACTGTAGACCAATGCATTCTATATGTGAGAAGGATCAGCATCACTCGTGCGATCGAGAAATAGATTCAGCTTACATTGGTGTTGCCCGTGCAGCAGACGGACTGCTGGGAGCACGAAGCACCAGTACCCTTCATCGAGGAGCAACCAACCCCAACGAGACCCTGGACGTCAGAAAGGACGACCCCGAGAGTTGCGAGGACACTGGTGAGTCCTGGGTCGTTTTGCTAGTGTGAGAAACGGTTAATGCAAGGTGCCAAAGCCCGAAGAGCAGATGGATGGGAGCCTCACAGAGTAAGTCTGTTGGCAGCATTCGATCGAGCCGTTGTCGCACTGGGAGCCATTACGGGATTTAAGCGCACTGGGTGCCGCAGCGGCGCCTACAGCGAGAGCAGCGACGGAGAGAAGCGCAGAGAAATGGATGTACATTTTTCTAGCGGTGGGGTTCGTGACTCGAGTTGTTCGAGAGGTGACAGGACCTGTTTTGGCTGATAATGAGCGGTTCCCTGACCGGCCTTTTTATACAGCGAGGACTTCTCTCCCAGCGCTTTCCTTTGGACACACCCATTTGCCCAGCACGCATTGATCAATGCGGCTGGATCGGGCACACCTACCTGCCATTTTGTCCCAGAAATTAACAACGGAAAAAGCGTACGTGTTTCATACAATATCGAGAGATACGAACTGCGTTAGCCATGCATATCATATGAACATCGCTCGTTGCTATTCGGAACAAAAAAAACGCACCGAACACGGACGGGGAGGATTTGGCCACATTCTTCCCGCTGGGTCTGGGCCTAGAGAGAATACAAAGACGAAATGGCTGGCTAATATGATAAAATAGTGTCATATCGGTGTCTGGGTGGGAAACGATTAAATAGCACCATAATGCAATGAAGTGCGTGGATACAACAATCACCATTTGCGGTGAGCGCAAACAAGCTTGACCTACTCGCCAATGATCTACATCCGGGCACCACACCGGGTTGTTGGCAGTCCTGCAATGTAGACGCGGTTCACGGACGTTCTGGTTGATCGGTTCTAAGGCGACCCACAACTACATCAAGTGACACGAAAATGTTCGCTTAGAGACCGTTGTTTCGTCGTTTGGCCGGTAATGATTCCGTGGAAGCAAGCTTGGTTGACAAGGATACGATCATGGAGAGAAAGCGACCATCAATCAAGTTAGTTGCAATTATTGCGCTCAGAATCTGCAACAACAGCAGCCAAAGCCATGTTGACCCTGTTTGTCCACAATGATTAGCAGAACATGATATGGCCAAAGGCAGTCGAGGTGGCATTACTACCTGGAGCCACATAACGGAACAAGGACAGGAGCTGATCCAGCATCTGTCGGCACCTGAAAACGTAATGCTTTTGACGACGGCTTTTGCAGGATTCTTGAGCACCGATTGGCCGACCCAGGACCGAATGAATGGAATTACCTGATGGACACCATACTTGGTGGTGTCCGACCCATGATTTTCCACTTTTTCGCTGACAGATGTCGCCTGAGGCGACAAGCATCGGCGGTCGCACGCCATGATTATGGCCAAGGGGCCACCCATTGATCGGGACAATTTTGATGTAGTTGGGGCCGAAAATGATGGCACTGTTATACGGCAAAATGAGCAAACAGTCGGTGAAAGAGTGGGCCTGGCTCCGTGGCAGGGACTCCAAATTGCTTGCCCGCTGCGTAATCGTCCTAAACCCAATCATGATACTCAAAAGAATGGATCAGATAGTGTAGCCAACCCTAACGCCGCGCGTCATTCAATGGCGATGGAACGTCTGAAACGTGCTAGAACGATGGTCTGGTAGAATGCCCCGTTGTGGTAATAACGGCGAAGGTGCGTGGGAGAATTCGAGCCGCACAGACGCGCCCTTGTACCGCACTCGTTTCCATAAGCCATGGCTCGCCCGTACGCTGTCTCTTCCCTCTTTCATGCGCCTACTAAGTCATTCAAAACCTACAGCTTTCGCGTCGAGTTCTCCAAAGATCATGATGCTTATCTATACAAGTATCTCGCTAGGTATTGCCCATCCAAGGAGGGCCGCAGCGGCCGAAGGGTATTCCAGCGCTTGGTCGCCAACGTATGTCCTTCCACATTCCGTCTGATCCTCGCCTTATCACCGGTGTAGGAATATAAAATATGGCCGTGGTGTGACCACCACACATGGCAGTCCTGGCGCGAACGCTACGTCAAGAACGCGGACCATTTCGATGCCCTCATCCTCAGCTACCAACGGAAACACAACATCAAGCCGACGGAGAGACGGAAAAGGGCTGCCGAGCCGATGCCAATTGAGATGCTCGGACGGAGCGCGAAACGCGCCAAGCTTGAGAAGGAAGAGAGGGCCAACAGTAGGTGTGTTCATGTCTCGTATGGCGTTGGCGTCGATTTGAAGTATAATCTTTAGTGAGATGCGCACAGTGCACGGCGCGGCTACGCAACATGCAAGCCCAAACTCCTCGATGCCAAAACCGGTATCGAAACGCCCTCGTGAACCTCCAGAAGCGCCCTCTCAGGTACACCCTGCGAGCGAACCCGAACCCACAGATGTCAGGCCGCCCTCTCCGCCGCATTTCACTAATGACACGAATACTGACGCGACCAGGGATCCCTCTCTCGATCTCCCAGCCCTTCAAACACGACACGACGCGCTCGAAATCCCATCGTCATCCAATCAACCAGCCTCGCCACCGACGGACGGTGAACCTGAGCCTCGCAGCCCCCCTCGTGTCGTGAAACGCAAAAAGCGACCCCGCGCTTCGTCGGAGGTGTTTGCCTCGGAATCACCGTCTCCCAGCAGGGTTCCTGCTGCCGTCGATGATGGGGGTACCCCTGTTGCTGGTACTGTATACCCACATGCGCCGCCGCATGTCGTGAATTCGCTTCGTGGACAAGTCTTGGTCGATCGAAGGGGCCACGTACCGCGTGCATTTCCTCACGAAGAAAATGGGGCTGAAGAAGTAGAGGAGGATAAGGCAAGATGGCCTCCTCGTCGTCGTAACGCCAAACAAAGGACGACGAATGGACCAGATGTCGAGGTCGACCCTCATCACGTGTTTAGTCAGCCCCAGCCCCAGCCTTGGACCGAGAGTCCCCCAGAAAGCGTGTCTGTGGGCAAACGAGAACGAGGAAAGCTACATCAGCCGCCAGATGGGGCACCTCCCGATCGACGCACTGCCGCAGCCCTGTTTTCAGCTGGGCTGCGCCACGGTGCGATTCCTCAAGCGAAGAGCGAGCAACGTGAAGATATGACCCGGAATGGCGCTATCTCAGTCGAGCGCATTGCACCAACCGCACCAACTGCGCCAACTGCGCCACCCACAATTCCGCCCTCTGACCTTGTCCCGAATTCCGCTACAAAAGCACCCAAATATCCTGCACCACGTGCCTCGACGCAGTCCCCTTTTAGGTCTTCTCCCGCTCGGGAGACCCGCCATCCCACTCCTCGAAAGGCAGCGCGTCATCCAGCATTGAGCCGCATCCGACGACAAACCATCGCATACGAATCCGATAACGGACGTGCTCGCGAACATTTACAGGTGCCCAGCGTCGACCTCGTTACCCTGTCCCGTTCGTCCTCGTCCATACGATCGCACTCGAGCTCCTCAGGGGAAGCATCGGTCCCCGCAAGGCCATCGCGCTGGTCACTTCCTGGTGCACCCTCGGTTCCGGGTCCGGTGTTGGGATCACCATTAAGGTGGGCTGCTCCTCCCCTCATGCATACTGATATTCTGGGACGCGCGCGGTCGTCTTCACTCGGAGAGGGCTCGACACCCCGGTTTATGTTTACCCCATCCCCAGTGCATTCCATCGCTGCTCTTGCCACCAACACCAGCACCCCTCCCTCTCACACAAATGTTATTCCTGCCTCGCCTTCCCTCTTCATTGTCCCCCACCCCCCTGACATCCCCATTACAGCCTCGCATGGCCTTGCCTCAATCCTTGCACACATGTCTGCAAATCATGGGCTAGCACTGGGTGTGGTGGAAGCAGTGTATGCGCGAGTGGGGAGTTTGAGGGAAGCAGATGAGGTGTTGAGGGGGATGAGGGAGGCTGCAGAGGAGTTTGGGGAGAGGGTGATCGAGAAGAGGGTGAAAAGCCGACATGAAAAGCGGTTGCGGAATGGGAAAGGACCTAGAGGGAGCAATGGGGCGGGTCAGGGAGAGAAGGGGATGGAAAGGCAAGTGGATGGGAACGGGGACGGGAATGAGAATGGAGTGGAATGGGACAGGACACTGCTAAGGTATGTGGCGGCATCAGAGGATGGAGAAGGATCGGAGTATTTTCCACCTGAAACGAGTAGGGCAGCAGTATGGAAAGAGCAGTTGGAGTCACCAGATTATGCTGAGGGAGAGGAGGGGGGAAATGAGGATGGGAAGGGAGGGAAGGAGGATGAGAAGGATGAAGAACAAGAGGAAGAATGTGCTGTGGAAGAAAGGCTCTTGGAGGTGGAGGGAGTGAGCGAGAATATGGAAGCCCAGGAGCAGGAGGGGAAGGTGGGGAGAAGACAATTTCATAAGGTCATTGTGAGGCAATTTGTATAGTCATCACACCAATTACAGCCTATGACAGTATGGTGCATTATTTTGTCTAGCCCTTAGTATACATGTATATGGGCATCCAAGAAATCAAGACCAAAATTGAAAATGCTAATCGGCACCGGTCTGACACCGTACCCGTACCCGCCGTGTCTAGCGCACCCGTGCCCTACCCTAACGCCAATAGGCTACAAGAGACCAGACAAACCTGAATGAGACCTGAGACTCTCATTGTCCTGCCATTTACTCTCAAAATAGATGAATGTGACAAGGATGTCATCAAGGATGTGAGATCCCTCTGGAGAGACAAAGAGAGATGAGGTGTTTTTACGCCAGAAGAAACCAGGCCGGGATTGGAGAAATGTGGCAACATAGGCAGTAGAAGAATGGTTGTAGGTTTGAAGGGGGACGAGCTGGTGTGCATAATTTAATGTGGGAAATCTTGACAGAGAGACAGAAAACGCTACCTGCGGACGAGCATCTTGGATTTGCCATTCGTACATGTAGCCATCTGCAGCTGTAAATCGCTCTGGGCTGCACCGTGCCAGTCAAAAAAAGTCCGATAGCCACGAACGAGACCTACGACGTGAAAAGCCCGGACTTGGTCATCTGCACGTGCCTCGTGCCCACGACGAGCTGTACATGGTCGTGGGGCGGTCCTGGCCACTCGATGACACCAATTTGGAAGCGATCTCCGGTGGGATCCATGCGTGTGATGGTGGTCGTAGCACGGCTGCCGTTGTGGGGGTGGCTGTAGTGGGTCGTGTCGGAGGTATAGACAGGGTTAGCGGGTATACCGACGCTAGTACCGACGTGGGCGTGGTCACCGACAAAGATAAAGTCTGTACGGCGGGGGTCTTTCCTCGTCATGAGAAATCTAAAAGCCATGGGGGCGAGAAGACAATCACTCAGCTCTGCTCATGCGAGCCCACGATGTCGGCGCGTTGAGATGGCTGAAGCGTAGGAGCGCTCGGTCGATTACGTCAAACCGGTGTTTATCAAAGATCCGAGCTGGGAAGTAGAGCTTGAGCTTGATCATCCATGAACATCGCGATGCCCTCGACGACCCATGATACTGCCTTGACGCATCTCGACGAGCGGTTTTATAGGTTTCCGCCGTTCCCTGCCCCACCCGAAGACGTGACGATCATGCCTTTTAGCACGTTCATGCCGGGGGGGTATCAGCGCGTCACGGACTCATCTGGAGACCCGATCGAGGTCGACGCATCGTTAGGGATACCGACAGTCAAGGTGCTCAATGAAGAAGAGGCCGCGCAGAAACGCAAGGCGAAACGGAGGCGAAGGAATGCGGGGAACATGGTGGATGCAGAGGGCAAGTTGATACCGTGGTGGGAGGAGTGGGAGGAGGGCGAGGGACTGCGCGCGATGAGTGAGGGGTCGTTTGATAGGTCGGTCTCTCTTTTCTTTTCTTTGTTTTGATTTTCACGTCGTTCACGTATGGGGTTGGCTTTGGACAGCTATACGAGCTTTGAGGATCGCGTTTTTGTGGCGGCAGACGAGTTCAGACTTGGACGAACTTGGCCCGAGGTAGCGCAGGGCGTCAGATTGATGTGGGATCAGGTAGGCATGTTCATTGTAGTCTTGCCCTCTGCTGATATCGTCTACAGTTCCGTCTTTACATCGGGCTGATATCAAGCATTCCGATGTATAAAAGGGTCAAAAATAATCGGAAAGGTCAAGTCGACGGTCCCAACAACGGCGAAGAAGTATCCGACGATGAAGACGACGTTCCAAGAGCAAAACAAGCCAAAATGGTCGTCATGCACGATTGTCTCGAACAAAGCGCGCTTCCTGGAAAACAGCTCGAACCGAGTACAAACGGCTCGACGATAGAAGCGCAGCGACTGCGTTCCTTCCTGAACGACATGGAAAAGACGGTCAAGGTGTTTCTGTCATCGTACATGCGCGACACGGGTCTGATATGGTTGGCGTTGTTCGTCTACATTGATCACGTTCTTGTCTGACTGGTTGACAGGACAGGGAAAAACTTGTTTATCGCACCCACCGTACTGCATTTTTTCCTACGCTTCATGCTTCGAAGCGGGGTGTTCGCCGATTCTATGGAACACCTCGATAATCTCAAGCGGGCATTCTCTGTCGCTGCGCTCGCCCGAAAGGAGTTACCACTCACTGCCAAACTGGGGAAAATCCTTCCTGGGCATTTCGACCTCGCCTGCAAGGAATGCTGGGGAGTTAAAGGAAGTATGAGTATCCAAATTTCTGCCACTCTTCCACCTGCGAATGTCGATAATGTCTGGACCAATGGCGCCTCTCCCCCAGGCGATACCAACTCTGCATTCGAAACGGAGCTCAAAGAACATGATGTTGAAGTCATCCCGTCTGATGTCGTTTTGGATTCGATCACAGCGAGACAGGCGATGGAGGATAACCTAGACACCGATCATGAGGTTCCAGTTACGACGATACCTATCGCGGGCGACCCATGGACGGCGGCCATACGGGCAGAGGACTATACGATGGCATCGTGGACGGACGTGTCTGTGCAGTGGTTGATGCAGATTCTTGGACCGAGTGTGTTTCCGTTGACGATGACGACGGGTATCGTCGAATCTTCGACTCGGCGCATTCGAGACGTGATTCCACCGGGGGTGAATCTGAATGGGACCGAGACTGGGAATGTAACTCGAAAGGCGTCGGCTGTGGAAGAGGAATTAGAAAACAGGTTTTTTAGGGTGGTGATGAATCCGTTGGTGGGGAGTGCATCTGAGGAGACGATGGAATTTCCGAAACCAGTGATTTTGCCCGGGTCGAGGGGTGCTGTTGTTGCAGAGATGAGAGCGGAGGAGGTCGAGGACGCGTGGGATCCATACCACGATGATGTAACGATTTTGGTGGACGGAGAGGTGGCGGGGCAGTTGGCGGTTGGGATGGGGCTTTCTGCAACGTGGGTGCAGATGGTGGAAGAGCTTGGGACTCAGAAGCATCCAAAGGAGTGCTATTGGTACGTCGAGAGTCTGGCTGCGGTTTTCTCAAGTTATCACACGGAGGGAGAGGTGTTGGGTGAGGAGGGCTACCTTACATAAGTAACCCTAACCATGATTCGGGGTTCGAAATTTCTCTTCTTTCATCCCCCATCATGGTGAACAGAGCAACCGTCGAACGCGACAACGATGCGCTCTTCGTCAAAGATGGTGTCCCAGTCAAGTTTTGCTTCCATAGAAGCGTGACCCAGGGACGGGATCAGATAACCCGCAACGTTGAGGTTTGTCCGTGGCAACCTCCCCAGACCACTACATACACACTTGCCCCCTCTCGCAGCGGCACGGCGGCCAAATTGTCGCCAAAGAACGCCTCGCCAATGTCCTTCTCGTCGACGAACAAGAAGATCTCGCCCTCTTCCGCCGCCGGTACTACTCCTCCACCGAAGCCTACCGTCTCTCACTCTACGTCGAACCCCGTGGCTTCGTCCAAGCCTGTATTCGCGCGGGAACCTGCCATCATGTTGGGCCTGTCAAACAAGGGATGCCGGGTCGCGCACCAGCGGGAGGGGGGGTTGCTGGACGCGGGTGAGTCCGATCAGATATACTCTTTTTCTGTGGGGAGCGAGGGTGTGGGTATGGCTGACGCGTATCGTGTTTTGTGTTCCCTGCCCTTGTGCTTTTAGGCGCGTCCCGTTCACGGAAGCGGATAGGGATCACCTTGCATATTACCTCGCGACCCGATGTCCGACACGAGACGGACGAATGGGCAACAACGCATACAAGGATCTTGAGCGCCTGGTACGTGGTGTTTCACGCGTCTTATTTCCCCGCTGGTCATGACATCGTTGTCAATGCATTCTCTCACGATGGGCTTGTAGGGTCAAACAGAGGACCGGTCCTGGACATGGGCAAGACGACATACGTTTCATTCGTGGCGGGAGCATTACAAGATGAATCCACAGATGATGGATGCGCGCATTGATTACTATGTGCAGCGATTGAAACACGTCGGACATCATTTCGGCCACGATCCGCGTAGGCATGATCGATGGGAAGAGCTGCAGGAGGAGGAGGAGGGGGAAGGGGATGACGAAGAACAGGGGAGAGGGCTAGAGCTACAGGACCGTGGAAGAAGGGAACAAGTCCGCCCGGCACCCGCAGAAAGACGCTCAGATAGAGCGGCACGCGATTATCTCGCGCGCCATGAACAAGACTTGGTGACCGTCGATGAAGAAGAGGGTGATGATACACAAGAAGACGCTATCCAAAAACCACGGCGTGTCAAACGCCACCGTATCCATCCTGATGCACATCGTCAACGCAATATTCAAGGGACGCAGGCGAAGCGAACACGTGTTGCAGAGACATCAACAAACGAGAAACGGACATCAAGAGTCGAAGCAGACCGCGGTGAAGGAAGTTCAACACGCGAAGAAGGCACGGATCAGGAGGAATCATCAGAAGAAATCGAAGGGAGCGATATTTTTGGAGATCGTGCATACGAGGATGAATCACGCTTCGACTTTGATGACGCGTACTTATTTGTTTCTGTCAATATCTTGATTCACTGAGCTTACGGGCTTGATCTTAACAGAACGGATTTCGCGGTGCCTTTCTCGCCAAGGGCCAGCCCGGCCCCTGAGCAGGATGGTCCACCTCTCTCTACTCAAGCAACACTGGTTGCTTCGCCTCGCTCCGCTCAAAGGGAACGTACAGTGGCCCAGGCTCAAACACCGACGAAAGTGGCCAAGACTACGCTTAAACCGACCGTCCCACCACAGCAGACGTCGGCTGTGACTCAGGAACGCGTCGCCGTGCAACGTGCGCGTGTGCGTGGTGCTTCTGTGCAACCGGGAGCCATGCAGGAAGCGCCCGAAGATGAGATGGTCAGGGACGATGTCGATGAGGAGGGCATAGGAAGCGAGGAAGGCGAGGACGACGAAGAGGGTGAGAACAGTGACAGGGAGGAAGTTGAGGATATTTTAAAAAGGATCCCCCGGTACCAAGTGATGGAAGATCCTCACGAGCCGTCCGATTCGGATGACGCGGAGACCCATGCCTCACTGGTGCAGGGTGTTATTCGGGAGGGGTCTGCCGACATGGCTGATGCGTCAGAGGGGGACGAAACAAGAACCGACAAGGACTCGGACGATGATGACGCAGATCGGATCGAACAAATGGCGGGTGTGTCGCTTGTTGCATCTGAGCGCAGGGTCACTCGCTCGATGGTGGCGACACAGAAACAGATAGAGACACAACGAACCAGTCCTCGTCAGACGCGTTCGGAAAACAAGGCACGTGCTGCACTGCAACCGACTGCATTTCCGAGTCCGGGTACTAAAGCGAGGGCAGTGGTAGACCGTTTCCGAGAAGAGGAGAGAAGGATACCATATGCGCCTCCACCTGGGACTCGTGCAGCGAAGGCGGCGAAAGGAATGGGGCGATAGGGATGTCAATCAGTGCGACGTTTACTGGTAGTGATCACTAACCATTTCACTCATTCGAGGAAATACCTGGCTTGGCTTTTTCAAAAATAATTAAAAATATATATATTGAGTTACAGTAAATAATTTACTGTAACATTACTCCTTTGGTACGAAAATGAAATATTATTGTACAGCGCACGGACCTCCGTCGGAAAGGGCAAGTTGAGTTTTCGTTCTGCCACAGCAAGCAACCGCTGTGGTCGTCTATCTTATCCTCTACACAGGCCCGTTTTCTTTCGTCGTCGTCTCTTTCTTTCAATTTATCGTCTCCCGTCTTCGATTCCGATCGTGTGGTGCCCCGTCAACCAAATTTTCTCGCTCGAACAAGCAATGACTAATGTATCCGCAGGCGCAAAGCGATCTTGGGAAGGGCACCACCATGGCGAGTTGGATGGACATGCTCGTTCGCCTTCACTTCCGCATTTAAACCCTCCGCCTCACAAGCGACAGAGAGAGGGAGAGGAAGGCAGGGGGTGGCGGGAGGAGAAGCGAACGAGGAGAGAGAGTCGGGACAGATGGGAGTATCGTTCTCGAGAGTGGGAGCGAGAACGTGACCGAGATAGGGACAGGGATAGGGAAAGAGAGCGAGACAAGGACAGGGACCGAGAAAAAGGCAGAGAACGGGATTCGAGGAGGGCAGCGCACGAGTACAGTAGAGACCGGGATCGACACGACGGTCGCGAGAAGGAATATCGGCGAAGGGACGATGAACGGCGTCGTACGCCTGTTGCCACCGATGATCATTCTTCCGCTGTCCCGAATGGACATCCTCAACTACTTCCGCAGAGGGCTGACTCGGATAAGGAAGAAGGCGAGTAAGTGAACTGATCTTGTTGCCTTTTCATCTTCGTTGGCTTATGGATTTTTGTTGTTCTTTTTGTCAAGGATATCGCCCCACACGACACCGAGACCACCTTCTCGAACTCCTTCAGATAGAATCCAGAGAAAACTACCACCTGCAGAGCCATCACGACCAACACCATCCAAGCCCAAACCAGAACTCGAGCTCGAGCTCGAGATGGACGTGACAGCAGCCGAGGAAGCATCCCGCGCAGCACGACGTGCTCGGAGACACGCTATCCTCGCAAAGTATACTGGCATCGCGAGTAACTTGCAGAGCGTCAGTCCAAGCCCGGGACCACCATGCAGTGCGGTCCAGCCGCCTCAGCCTGATTCTCCTATTTCTGATCTACCATCTCAACCCCACAGTGCGGTCGACACTCCCGTTGCACCGGGAGGGTCGGTGCCGACAATGCCAAATGGGTCGATAGGTAGGTTATTTGTATTGATGGGAATCTTCTCTAACGGATGTTCCTTTCGTTTTTCTTTTTTTTCCAAGCCAAACGAGATTCGGCATCGCCGGCGCCTGAGCCGGGTACGTTTGAACTGACAAAGGACGAAGATGAGGGAAAAGCACGTACAGATGCACAGGCGCAAGATGGGACTGGTGAACAGATCTCTGCTGCTGATTACGATCCTAGTTTGGACCGCCGTGAAGATGCGCGCATGCGCGCATACAATGGCGAACCGGTGGTCATCGACGTCGAGGAAGTAGATGAGGAAGACGAGGAAGACGACGTCGATGACATGTTTGCAATAGCAACTTCGGAGAAGATAAAGGTCAAGAAAGTCAAGAAAGTCGTGGTACGTTGCTCTTCCTCTGATACGTCAATTTTTATGCTGACGTCTCCTTGTAGAAACCGGCGGCTCCTGCTCTTATCACGACAACCCTAGACTCTGCATCAGATCCAGAGGGTTACTATCAAGTCATTCTTGGTGAGCAGCTAGACGGTGGTCGTTACCAGGTTTTCTCGTCTCTCGGAAAGGGAATGTTTGCAAATGTTGTTAGAGCCCGCGTTCTCCAAGACGCCGGTGAGAGTGGCAAAGAGGTTGCAATCAAGATCATCAGGAGCCAAGAGTCCATGTCTGTTCCTTGCAAACTCCTACGATTGCCACACTGATAGCATGTGCAGGTACCGCGCCGGCGTGAAAGAAGTGCAGATTTTGAATAAATTGAGGCAAGCCGATCCGGACGATAGGAAACATATTGTTCGCTTAGAAAGAACGTTTGAACACCGCGGGCATCTTTGTCTTGTTTTTGAGTCATTAAGGTGCGTTATCGTGTGATGCCCGCTCTTCCCTTTCCATTTCTGATGAGTGGGAATAGCATGAATCTCAGGGACGTTGTCAAACGCTTTGGCAAGGATGTTGGCCTGAATATAAAGGCCGTAAGAGCTTATGCACATCAGCTCTTCCTCGCCCTGAGTTTGCTCAAGAAAACTAACATCATGCACGCGGACATCAAGCCTGATAACATCTTGGTGAGTTCTGTCATGGGTTGGCACCTGTCAGTACGTTAACGGCCACCGCCGCAGGTAAGCGAGCATAAGACGCTACTGAAACTGTGTGACTTGGGTTCGGCCTCTGATGCCTCTGAGAATGACATCACTCCTTACCTAGTCAGTCGCTTTTATCGCGCTCCTGAAATTAGTACGTTGCTCCGAATTGGTTATTTTCCGCTTCTAACGTATTGTTACTAGTTCTCGGAGTCCCGTATGATCCGGCTCTTGACGTCTGGTCCATTGGATGTACACTTTACGAACTATACACTGGCAAAATCCTTTTCCCTGGGCGCTCAAATAACCAAATGCTGTTACTCATGATGGAGTTAAAGGGTCGGTTCAACGCCAAAATGATCAAGAAAGCGAAATTTGGCGATATGTACTTCGATGAGCAGGGTGGATTTGAGAGCTTGGAGACAGACCGTGTGACTGGAGCCGTGAGTATCTATCACCTTGGGTTGCAACAGTGCCAGGCCATTTGACCTTTTTGCTCAGAATGTTGTACACAAAGTCCACATGTCGAAGCCTTCCAGGGATCTCCGTTCCCGCCTGATGCCTCCCTCGTCTGTGAAGATGAAAGACGACGAAATGAAGCTTCTCCTTTCATTCATCGACCTACTAGACAAGTGTCTTACCCTTGACCCGTCGCGTAGATTAACGCCGAAGGAAGCACTCGTCCACCCGTTCATCAGAGGATGAGGACACGATACGCCGCCTAATCGTAGTAGTGTCCGCTTCCATGTATTTATAATTTTGTTCCGTCTAGTTCGAATTTCCACATCTGACAATAATGAGTGATGGTACACTTCATCGGTGAAACGATTGCTACCAGCAATCGTATAGCCGATGAAGTGGTTCTGACTGGTTCTGACCACTGATTGTTTTACTGGGGTTCTTTCCCCCGACTATATATCCGTGTGATAAATCCTTTCGCATTATCCCCTCCCCTTCATCCCCTTCATCATGTCATCTCGTTTAAAGCGTCTGCTCTCTGGAAGTGACGGAAAGAAGGAGCCCGCGCCCCCGACGGCTGTCACGCTGATCGATGGGACTCTCGAGTCAGAGACCTTTGCCAAGGCAAACAACGTCACGGCCAAAGTCATCCCATCATTTGATGAGCTATCCAAATTTCACGAGTTTAGCGGATGTGCTTGGGAGGTGTGGGGCAAGGACGATGAGTTGGGGACGATAAATTTACTGACAGAGGATGTCGTGCAGAAGGCTGCACGCGAGGAAGTCCGGTATGTTGCCGTTTGGTGTTCGAATTGCTTGCTCATATTGGGGTCGTGCTGTTTTGGATGGACAGCTCCGGGCGGACGGTCTCGTTGAATTGGTGCGTCGTTGGATGCCAGTAAACCGTTGCCTTGGGCAGTCTCCGCTGACTTGATACGGGCCTGTGGTGTGGGTCATCAGGCCAATTCATTTTCCTTCCAGGGTACGTTTTGTTTCGAGTCCACGCGTGGTGTTTTAACTGAGGGTATCGTGTAGCCGCTCTTCGGACGCAAGATCCCGTCGATAACGACATTTATCAAGGAGTCGCCTTTGATCCCAATCAGAGACGATGTGATACATATCGTATGTTTTCATCCCTCCCTCGCTGGTTCGCCCGACCTCTTCCTGGAATATTTTTTAGAATACGCAATCGGGCTCGCAGTGGGATGGCCTCAAGCATTACGGTTTGAGGGATTATAACGTGTTTTACAACAAGTATGTCTAGCTTTGGTTCGAAACCCATTTGTCGTTTAAACCCCACACCCCCTTTTCTCCCCGACAACATCGTCGATTCGGCAGCACGCCCGCCGAATCACTTTCAGAGGGTGAAATGGAGATTCACGACCCGAGCGAGATTGATCACGCCCGTGTGAAGCTTGGAATGCACAGTTTGTCTTTCCAGCGCTTCTCGTAGTCCATAACGACTGACGGCATTGTTTTACGTGTGTCAACCCCTCTAGACTGGTCGAAACACGGTATCTGTGGACGTGGCGTCTTCCTCGACCTCGTTCATTACTACACCGCTGATGGCAAGGCGCTGCCTTACGACCCTTGGACGTCCCATCCGATCAGCGTTGCCGAGCTCGAGGCGTGCGCCAAGAAGCAAGGTGTCACGTTTAGACAGGCAGACATTCTCCTCATCCGCATGGGGTTCATCCAAAAGTATTATACAGTCCAGAACGATGTCAAGACGACTTTGCGTGACGAGCGTCACCTTCCTTTGTGCGTAATTTTTTTTTTTTTTCCTTTGGTATTGCTCCTCGGACGTGAAGCCGACATTTTTTTGTTTTCAAAGTGCCGGTATCGAGCAGAGTGAGGATATGAAACGTTTCTTGTGGTGCGTCTCTGCACTTTTTCGCTGCCTCATGTCTTCCAGTTTGTGAAACGAAAGTTGACACGCGGTCGCCTCCTAGGAATAACCACTTTGCTGCCATTGCATCCGACCAACCTGCCCTCGAGGTGTGTATGGAAACCCCAAGGTTCCAATCACGAGTTAACGATCGCTGTTTGTTTCTGATAATGAAAAAATTTAAATAAAATAAAAAAGCGTTGGCCGACTCCGACAGGCGTTCCCCAGCTTCACCAGGTGGGTCAAACATACGTGTCGGATTGCCTGCATGTTGGGGCTGATACGCACTCTTCTCCCTTGCTACCCCCTCAGACCATCCTTGGGTGAGTGAAACGACCCCCCAATTAAAAACCGCGACAACACTGAAAATCATCCCTCGTCCCTCTCCTGCTGTGTAACAAGATTGTGGGGCATGCCCATAGGCAAGTCTCCTTCAATGTCCACTTGGACGCCTACTCATCGTCCCTCTCCGGCCAGGTGAATTCTTTGACTTGGAAGCGCTGTCGCAGGTATGCAAGGAGACGGGAAGGTACACCTTCTTCTTCACGTCTTGGCCTTTGAACATGTACGTGCTTGGGAGTCTTGCATTGTTAGCGTTCTGTTCCCTGATTTTCTCCCTCCCTCCGTGTGCGCGCGTGTCACTCATAGCATCGGCGGAGCAGCGAGCCCTCCAAACGCTGCGGTGAGTACGGTGCCACTACACTAGAGTGCGGGGATGTCTGATCAATCCGACTATAGGCTTACTTTTGACGCTCAAGTCTAAACGACCCGGTATCCAAGGTACCCCGTCGGCTTACACGTGAAGACTAGTTCGAACGTGTTTGGGATTCGTTTGTTCTGAGCCTCGGGACCAGACGGACTCTGAATGTTGTAAATATTACTGCTTGAATATCATTGTAAATTATGTCGTAAAAAAGTCGTCATGAGCGCTAATCAAAAAAAAAAAAAAAAGGAAAGGAAAGGAGAGAAAGCCAACGTATGATTACATGATGCCCCGAGGGGCTTGGTTTATCCGTATGGTACTTTATCACCGTGGTCATGTCTTCAATAGTATAGAATAAGCCTACGGAGTTAAAAAGAGGGGGGGCAACATCTTGCGTGCGAGGGGCCCTAGGCGGCGTTGGTACGTATCATACGGCAAGGCTGTGTCGTCTCGCGTCGTCCGTTTCAAGTACCCTGCGAAGGCTGTTGCTGCCCCGTGCCGTGCCGCCCTGGCTAGTTCGTCGTCGACCGTCCGTGTTAACCCAGCCATTCGCAATGCCGTTGCCGTATTCAGCATCTGCTTGCATGCCGTCGCTCTCGTCGTCGTCAATGGGTATAAAAGGTCGTGATCTCTTGCGTCTAACAGAAGTATCGTCGCTCATCGAAGAGGAGCTCGACGTCGCCGTCGATGGTTTCGGGGCAGGAGGTTGGAGAGGGGACACCGGACGTCTTGAAGGACCATCCAACGAGGTCCGACAGTCCGCGTCGTCGTTCTGAACGTTCGTGGACGAGGTACGCTTCTTCTGAGTTGTCATAATAACCGGGGCCGGAGGGGCCGGGTCAGGCTTCCGCATTTTTCTGGAAAACGTCCTGTTTCAGTATGTGGTGACATCGTGGGTCGTGAGCGTCCAACTCACGTGTTAAGCTTTGGTTCAGCGTAATTAACACTCTTACGGACTCGACGTTCCCGCCACCCTGCGGGTGCTTCAGATTCGGACGCCGACGTGGCGGCCGGAGGTACGGGGCTTGACGTACGGGGTGTTGGTAATTCAGATACTTGCGGCGTAGTGATGGGCGTCGTTGCGGGTGTCGACAGGAAGGTTCGTGATGTGGTTACAGAGGTCGCAGCAGAAGTTGGGGCATCAGTCTCTGGCGTACGTTGTCGATCCCGATCTATTTACCAGAAGAGTCAGATGGGTAACAACTGATTAGGAGAAGGGTTGGGTCGTGGACACACCAGATGTGTGGGTGTCCAGTGGTGGGAGCACCGTACGACTTCTCGGAGAGTTCGTAACGTCCTTCAATTCGGAGCCCTCCCCTTCCTTGCGTCTCTTTCTCTCCTTGACCCTCAACGTTCCGAGACCAATGTCCTCATGAGCAACGTCCCTCTCCACCAGTTTTGACTTCTTTCCTTTTCTCTCCTTTCTCGTTCGTGTCGTGGAATCCAATTCCTCTGTGAGATCTAATCCTGCGCTGATTAATTCTTCAATCTGCCTTTCCTCATCATCCTCAGCCAACCCCGCATTCCTACGGTCTGGCGATCCCAGGGCAGGGCTAGCCGCTCTCGGGGGTATGAGACCCTCAAGCCTCTCCGATCCTGTCGATGTGCCAACATCCGTATTGACGGAAAGAAACTCACTCTGTCTCCGGCTCAATTTCCGTTTCGTGGACGACTCGCGCTCCACCAAGTTAACACGAAGAGGTGTTGGGAAGGGCGGTGGGGAAGCTACCCGAGGCGGCAACGCCAAGCGAGATGATGAGACTTTCTCCCTTGTTTTCCGACGTGCCGACGAGCTGAGGTGGATAACATCGTCGTCGTCCGCTTCTGGGGAAGATGCCACCTCATCATCTTCGTGGATTCTCGGAAAGTTGGGGGCGCGGGAAAGTCGTGGTATTTGCGGAGATGTATACGGATCCGACATGGGTCGGCGCGCCTTCGGTGGTGGCTTGGATTCCAACGTTGGAGAAGGTACGCCAGGGGTGATGTTGAACGACTGTCGTAGAAAACAGAGATGTTTCGAGAGGTTCGACGTCTGAGGCGGTGGGGATAAGGATAAACCTGGCGGGACAGGACGGAATGGAGGCGTACCGCAGCTTCCGCGTCTGCGAGAATTTTCCTTGACTTCTCTTGTTCCTTCTTGAGCTGTGTTGCCAGCGCAATTTCAGAAGCGCGAAGCCGTAGATTCTCGACATATAGGGTTGATATCTCGGCTTGGAGTTCCTCTATGCGAACGCTCAGAGTAGAATTAAGTCTGATATCCGAATGAGGGACTCAGCGTCACTCTTGGAGATGAAAATACGGGCCTACTTCGTGATGTGCTTGTTTGCGAGCAGAAATTTCTTCTTGACTGCCACAAGGTCAACGTCGACGGTGCACAAGGGATAATAGCGAGACTTACAGTTTTCGAATTCTGCGAGGGCGTCGTTCTGCCTGACGTTCAAGGACGCCCGAAAGTCCCTCCGGCTCATCGTGAGCAGAAACGATAGCTGTCTCGCCTTGTCCCACAACACGCGCTGATATCGAACAAGTGCGGAAGTCACATGACTGCCATATTAACGCGTCTAGGTCTCTGCCTCGAGGCTGTCTTGCTGCTGTTCTCCTTCAGATTGCCTTCTTCAGCCTTTTTGTCTGCTCGTAAATAGATAGAACACAAATAACTCAGATTTCCCATTAATCTCGCCTCGTTTCGACCATCCGCACGTCCTGCAGCCACCCATCCAACTCGACGTCCTTTTCCAGCAGCTCGCTGACACGATCCACGTGCCTCTCAAGATCAAACTGAGAGCTATAGCCCATCCCAAACATGCCATTGTGATCGTTGTTCGTCCAATCGGCAGTAGTCGACCCCTTCCCGATTTGAGTTGACGTAATTAGAGGAAGAAAGCCATTCGAGTTCTGAGCGTAAGAGAGCATAGGACTGACCGGGGACTCCAGCAGCAAATTAGCCCTCACGGATGAATCGGCAGAATCTGAATCCGGCGCGGAAAAGTATGATTTGTCCGATTTCAGTGGCGATGGATCTTTCTCACGAAAACCCTGTGCATCTGTGCTCATGACAGGCTGATCATTACTTCCGGGAGCCAGTGGTGCACCAGATATCATCTCAAGGCAGTCCATATCACGTCGATGGGATGGTGCTGCGTCAGGGTCCGGATTCCGAGCATCATCCCGAGTGCCAGGTATTATGTCCAGATTTGGCGACATTGACTGTGGATGTTGGTAAACGGATTTGGAGTTCTGCGACAAGGTTCGTAACCTCTTGGCCGGTGGAGTTGAAAAAGGGACATTCGAAATACCGTCCGATGGCGTGGTGAGCCCAAGGCATCGCTTCCCTGGGTGCACAGTATTAACTTGTGGCGGTGGGGATGATGACGCTTTGGTATCGTGGCCCTTCAATGATACAAGCCGACGACCCTCAAGAGAATTTGCGGGTGCTGATGGTGGTCGCGTTGATGATGACGCAGGAATGGGTAATATTGCTGGCGGCTTTGCACGAACGACCACTATAGGATCAGCTAATGGTGTTGATGTCTCCAGGTGCGTTGGAAACGATGGCGGGAGGTACGGCTACGGCGGAACGCGGATCAGAAGATCCATGTAATATGACCTGACTATGTCTCACCGTTTCTGGTACGTCTGCAATCTTGGGCGTATCATCCTTTATAGGCGAAATTTTCAGGGGTCGCTTGAAACCAGTTTCGTCAGCATCAACAGGCGACGGGATTTCGTGTATATTCGATGTCTTGGAGGGTTCGGATAACTTCGACTTATGCGAAGGTGCAAGAGCAGAACCATGCCGGACGGCCGGACGCGACAGAGCTCTTTCCTCCCTCTTGCCGATGATCGATTTTGCCGCTGACTTTACTACCGCAAAATCAAGAGTGCGACTTCGTAATGTTCTTTCAGTTTTGCGTCCGGCTGGAGTTGCCGCTACGACTACGCGGGCTGAGGTGGAGGGAGAGCCGCTTGTCGTATCATGACATAACTCGGAAGCTACAGACGCCTGCCATTTTCTGACCTTTTCCTTGGCGGCGCGCAGGGTGGTAGGAGAGACACCGCGGGGGGGCCGTTCGCGTGCCACAGCACCAAGCTGACACAGCGCTGAAAAGGTTGCAGAGTTTGATTTCGGTGTGTCGGGCATGGTGGAAGGGTCGCCGCCAGTCTGCTGAAACACGTTGGTCTTTCCTGTGAGACGTCTGTTTTCCTCCCGCTTTTTCTCCCATTCGATCCATTCGGATTCTTCATCTGGTAATATCCAATCTGTGTTCTCCCCTGGTGCGCATGTGTCAGCGTTGGATACTGACCAATGTCTTCCCCTCACACATCCCAGCTTCAAGATTTGGCTAACGCGTGTCCACTTTGCAGTTGATGTCTCGCCCTTGGTCGCGCTGAAGACACCCCGTATTTCCTCCCTCCCTTTCCGAACGCGACGGTCAAACAAGGGTGAGTTCGGGCGCGAGGGGGGCGACAACACGTCGTTTTGGGTGGAGAGGAACAGATGGACGTTACGTAAGGACTCTGCATAGCTCTGTTGCTTTGAGGGGGCACCCGCCAACGTGTTCTCAGACAAGTCCTTGCACGAGGTGCTGGGCTCATGGAAAGACGGGAAAACGGGGGTGTAAAGAGACATTGGGACGTGTCTCCGCAAGGCGAGGAAAAACGCAAAGGCAGCGACGCGAGTTCGCTTAGATGTCGACGAAAATTGCGGTATCAGCGAAGATACGGCGGGAGAGGTGAGTGAAACGTACTTGACTAGCCCGCTGTAGGGGAAGTTGGCAACCGTGCAAGCCTCTAACACACACACACACACACACACACCAATTGTGATTACATAAGATCACATGATCACCAACGAGACAAGGATTCTAGCATCTCGCGTTTCATTGATCTTCGGTCCAGGACAACGGTGGCTGATCACCATGATGGCTGAATTGGGTAGGCATTGTACTACACCGCTTGTTCGAGCAAACCTCTACCTATATTCCGACCAGCCTATGGCTGCGGACAGCAACAAAATCGCGATCAGATCGCTCGCCACCACATCGCATTCGACCGCTCGGAATGCGAGGACTGAAAGATCGGCTGTTCAAGTAAACGATACTCTTTTCCGAGGACGCTTGGTATCTTCCGGTGTGATCATTCTGGCATCGTCGCATTTTCGCAACCGACCCTTGGAGTCTTTTCGGGCCCTCGACTTCTCCTTCTTCGCTTCGGTTCGTTTTTTTGTAACCATGAGCTTTGCCTCCTCCTAGGAAGAGGAATAAAGTAAGCGGATCGTAACACTTCATCTGGTGATTTACCAGTCGCTTTTTTCGGTCGCTTGGACGATTCCGATCATTCCGCCCAGCTCGAGACTGACCGACAAGCGTCCGACGTTTGGTAGTGAGTTGGCTGAAATCAGACTGGTCGACTTCAGTCACCTGTGGTTGTTGATGTTTCTCTGCCTTCCGTAACGCTCTTTCTTGCTGCATATTAGCTACCGAAACCGCGAGTTCCAGTGCATCCTGTGGGCATGGGAGCGAACAAGCCCCGGTCATCAGGCAGGGCAAGCACTTCGCGATGGCGCGGCTGACCTTGCCGTGCTCGTAGTAAGTCTTCGTCTTCTTCTGCGAGACAAGTAAAGGCACTGCAAGCGTCTGATCTGATTTTGACATCGCACCTGTTGATGATAGAGCCTGGGAGTCATACCGCCACTATCAAAAAATCTGTATTAGTCAGCGAATTGTGCCAACAAAAGCTTGAGCCGAGCTAGACGATCAGCTTGGCAGAACGAAGCTTGACAACCGCTCGTCGTACTGAATGTTTTACCGTTTCACCCTCTTAGTGACTGTGGACCGCTCCCAACGGAGAGTTCCCCGTTAATATGGTTATGGCATTCACCATCCATCTTTCCGGCCCCGTTACAGTCATATCCAGGGGAATGCAGCAAGCTGACGGCAGCGAGGGGTCCTCAAGTTACCCCTACGATAACAATTTCCGAATTCATCTCGCTGCTTAACCTTGCCCTCAAAATTCGTGAGCCAAGGCAGTTACATGTTCAGTCAAGTTTTGTAACGGTAACGGATTCAATCCTCTGACAGCTCTCATTTATCCAAATTGGTGGCTGTCGCCGAACATCAGGTTTCGTGTGACCTCATTTGAGGCGCTTCTCCAACGGCCCAAGGGTCTTGTGTTCACTCCCAAATCGATTAGTCTTTCTCGACGACAAACTTTGCGAAACACTATCAAATGACGCACGGCATCCACCCGTCTCTCGTTACGGATGGCTGCGCAATCTGTGCTCATTTTACACAGATGTGGCGGCGGTCCGCGTTGAAGGCTACCGTGTCGCGTCCCTTGGCATCCCTGTACGTCCTTCGTTGTTGTCCCGGATAATGATCTCATAGCTTTATCCGGGGGATAAATAGCGGTAGACACTCCCCTCCTCCTTCATACCATCGCTTTCCCTCTTGTGATACCTCAGTCACTACCACGACAGTTTATAACTCGTCCTCGTCAAGTCAACCACACGACGCACCATGTGCCGCTGGAGACAGTGAGTACCCTCGCCTGGAGGCGGTCGCCGATGCCGCCTCGCTCACACGCCCTTGCCATCAAGCGTCCGCAACGTTTACCTCTCCTGCGGTCACGCGTTCACACTGGTAAGCGAGCGACTCCTCGCCGTCCACGGTGGCCGGCTTGACTGACCCACATCGCAGCCGGAAGAGCTCGTTAGTCAAGTCACACGCACGTCATTGTCTCCCTGACCGCACCTGACAGGTCGTCTGCGAGAATCGCAACTGCAAATTTAGCCCCAATCACCCGCGTGACTGTGTGCCACCCAGGTGTAAGCAGACTTGCTGGCAATAGTACGGCTTCGCGTCTTTTTCACTGCGCTCGTTTGTCACTGACGAGGATCTCCCGGTTCGTTCTTTCGCCGTTAGCCGGCAATACCCTCAACAATACTGTACGGTCGTTTGAATTTGCTCGCCGGCTGGTTCTTATCCCCCCCCTTTTTCTTTCATAGCCCCGAACATCAATAGTATGTGCCCGACTTGCCAGCAGGCTGCGATGAGGCAGTGAGCGCTGGCATGCTCGTCGTACTGAACGATAGTACCCGGATCCGTTGTTGACGCATCAGCTCATTTTTGGATGGAGTAGCCCGAGGAGATGTCTCCTGACGGTGTACTGTATACTTGCCACTTGTGGAAGATATATTTATATATCTATATATATTTCTTGCGAACGAGAGAGAGAGGACGAGTTCGTTCGCTGTGCGGGGTGGAGCGGGGATCCCCCCATCGCGGAGATCAAACCAGTAAAGGGTAATCGCATCACCCTTGTGAGCTAACAAAAAGGTCCCGCTGCCAGCATCAGCAAAACATCTCGTGAACTGGATCACTTACTGTACAAGCCATCTCCAAGGGCTCCGTGGAGTCGTAATCCCGCAGGTGCGTGTATAGGAAATTTTCATAATTCATTATATTAGGTTTTCCCTACATGCTGGCATCGGCTGGTGGGGCTTTTCAGAACCCACGTCGGAGCGACATAGTGTATTCGCATCCCGCCGTTATCCGGCAGCCAGAGATAACTTTTCTTCTCCCTCCTTTTCGAAGCGTTTCCGCCAAGGCGAGGACATGTCCTCGCGCGCCGCATCCATATCCATCGATCCGATACACCTCGGTACGCCACGATACGTGGAACTCCGGGAGCCGTCGAGAACGCCCTGAGCACAAAGACATTATACCGTTCATGGGCGTGCCTGTCCATGCGAGGGACGTGCACCGCCGTTGCTTTTCTCTCTCCCTCTCTCTCTCTCGACGTCCGGCGGGCGCATGATGCGATTCCACCCAGCCCTATGGTGCCTAGCTTTGACAGGAAAGTCGGACGCTTGGAAGGATTGTTGTATTTAAAAAAAAAAAAAGACCCTGCTGACGTGACTGTGTCAGCGCAGGTCGGCATTGGCATACGTGCGGGCCCCACTACGGCCCTGACGCGTACACAAGTTGGGTGTGTGGGGAAAGTCGGGGGGATCAGGCGGGTTCCTTGCTCAGGGTGAGCTCCTTACCTTGTCTGATGCGATCCTCGATGTTGAAAAAAAAAGGGGTAACCGGGAGGGTGCAATTCGAAAGTCGGACTCCCCGATCCGCACATCACAAACTTTTCCGCGCTAGGTCCTGAAACCCTGTCGGGGGCCATGCTGTAACCTCGACTCGCTGTGACACGAATTGGGTTCGCCGGTAGCAGCGCTCTGAATTCGCTTATAGGATCACTCAGCTCTGCGCCTCAGATCCACTATACCTTGCAGGTATAAGTGAGAGCAGTAAGCTTTGTCGTTGGGATGCCGCGAAGGATGAGCTACTTAATCATGGTACCGGCAGCGTGGAGAGTGAGCAGCGCGACACAACGTCAATCATTTGCAACCCTGAAGCGAGCCGCCAGGAACAACACAAGCTGCGGAATACAGACACTCAAGAACGGAACGATTGTGAGTTACTTCTGTCAGACCATTCATACTAAATACGCACATCGATATAGCTTGTATTGGGAATGATACGGCATGTCTGTCTTCTCACCTCCAATTTCACAATAATTGGTAGTATATGTTCATGTGAGTCGCCAAGGACGATAGCAACGCAAGGGTATCTGTCAAACCATAAGTGATGCACGGCACGCGGCAGAGGTGCGCAAGTTATTCTTCACCCAACAACTTCGGACCCGAGCGAGATCTGTCAGTTGTGCCTTGTTTTCTCGACCCGTACACGAAACAAAGTAGGATGAGAATATAAAAAGAGCATCCCCGCATGGTTGTATTGCATCGTGAGGTCCTGGATTGGCCAGTTCCCTTGATGGGGAATTATGTTGCAGCACATTGTGATTTTTTGAATGGGAACCCTGAGGACGGAAAATCGCCGATGGGCTTACGGGAATCGCCAACTGACTGAACTGATCGATCTGTCTGAAATTACCTCCGTATCTCGGTACCTCCGTCAACAATACAGTCTGATATTGAACCTCAAACGGAATAATCGCGCGGTTCCTTTGGAAAGCGGGTGTTTTAGCTTCATTCTGGCGTACGTGGGAAGTCCGTCTGTCCGAGCTTCGATAACGCTACGAAACATGGCCGCGACTCCAACCCCCGGCTAAATGGAGTTGTTAGCCAAGACGACAAGGAGATGGCGCGGGGATCGCAAATGCAAAAAGCCATTCGTGTCGTCGACGAGACGTACATACAATCGTACCAACCATGAGACCGCACACCGTCCGTCGACACCAAATTCATAAAAGTTGTTGCCAGAGCCATCATAGTGTTTGTCACTCACAAGCGGCCTATGTTGACGACCCAAAGTACTGAGCACGAGACTGGCGACGTCGAACATCGCGAAATTGAAAATGCCAGAGATCTCGAGCGAGACACGTTGATCTCGAGGCAGGATGGCGACACCTGTCGTGATATGTTTGTCATGAACAAAAGTTGGGTCAAGTTATGCTTTGGGCTGTCGCAGCGCTTCAATTCCGGATAGTATGTCGTCGCAATGATGGGAATTAGGACCAGAGCAGGCGACGCTGGTGCCATCGCAGCTAAGAGGGGGCAAAGTCGGAGTCCAATTTTGACGATCGGCTTCTAAACTGGATTGGCTAATCAATCAACCGGTCAAGTGAGGCGAAACGCTGCAGCGTCGGCGTCCACAACGTCCCTCGTAAGGATTCTGCTTTTCGTGTCATTTGGTGCTCGTTGGCCCCTACACTGGGCCTTTGGCCCGCTACATTTTTCAGCATGAATCTGGACCGTTTGACAGACGTACCCTCCATCTCATCCGAGTTCAACAAGTCCATCGAGGTGAATGCTACCCGATCTCAACTGATGTGTCCATGGTCTTTAGATCCTCCTTGCAGTTTTCACATTTACCCCGCTTTACGGTCGCCTGTGCAGTGTCTTGGGGTGCGCCAATCAAATGGTGGACATTGCCTCGGCATTAGGATCCGCTGCATGCGGGTATTCAACAAACATGGAATGTCGGCCCTGGCCAGATTGGTGTGTCCCATCTGTTTTGTGCGCTCACTCGAACATTCTCGCCTGGCACCTGTCAGGTGTGGGTATCGGAGGTATTCTGACAATTTCGGCGTGAGATTTAAAATATTCCGGATCCTGTACGTATCCTATCTAATCTTGAGGACCGTTATCGGTGATATGTATAGTTGGCATGTCTGTTTTTTTTTGTTTTCAATCATTGCGCTGTGGTGATCATTAACACGACACCAGGAATCTTATTCAACGGTGTACGTTCCCCATCTACACTTTTTGTGTGAAGTCATTCAATTTTTTTAACTTGGTGTGGGCCTTGTGAGCGATCGGTGAGAATGGTCTGTCTTCATCTTGCCAACGCTTAATTAATTTATCCTCTTCCAAAAGGTTTGGGTGGCGATCGGCGTTTACCATGCAGTTACCTTTTTTCGCATTATCACTCGTTCTAACCTCATATAATTTGCACTACGTAACGCTGATATACTCCGTGGTCACATGCTCTGAACCAATTTCCTGAACATCTCTGTAGGGAAGGGCTAAGAGCACCAAGGTAGACTGAGCTGGTAGCTTCGCACGTGCGTGGTCATCTCTCATTAGCCAAGCTTTTGGACTAATTAACTTTGCAAGGTGGGAGCTTTCTTGGTGTTCCTGAGTATCAAGACTACACGGCAAATTTATTACCCGTTTCCCGTTCCAGAATCTGATCTTGCCATAGTGGGATGGCCCCTGGGTCATGGTACTGACCTGTCCCTTTTCTGTTGCATTTATACTGGTGGAGTTGCTTTTTTTCCCCCAGCACCTGTACTTGCGCAGACCCTATTGACGTAGCGCGTCCCTGCTTTAGCGGGGGATAAACAATTTTTTCGTCACCCTGGTTCCAAACTGTAGCCTTCACGAGTGCACCCATATCAGGTGAGACGTCTCCTCCGTGGTGTGCGTCGCAGCGTAAACATGACGAAAAGATCTTCATTTGCTCCCCAGTAGTGTTGCGATGTTTACCGAGGTCCTTGCTCGCCGGGGGTGAGTTGTTGGTGTCCTTTTTTTTGTATCCAGAATGCGTCGACTCGTTCACGGTTGGATGATGCATCGCACGAGAAAATATAAAGCGCACAACGCCGTTTTTGGTCTCTTTCCATTCGTCTGCATCGTCGTCTTGAT